>CM076580.1:47069058-47122006 GCA_034641835.2 Pinus albicaulis
CACCCTAGAGTTATTGAACTCTAAATACAATAGGATCTATTATTATTGCTACCATTCAATATTACTACCATTCAATTTTTTTATTACTTTAAAAAGGAATAATTCGATTATATAGAACCTTGAAATAAAGAGATAACTTTTAGATATAGATAAAGGAGGATTGGCGGATGAAAATAGCAGTTTATGGGAAAGGCGGAATCGGTAAATCAAGAACTAGTTGTAATATCTCAGTCACTCTAGCGAGACGTGGTCAAAAAGTGTTACAAATTGGGTGTGATCCCAAACACGATAGTACTTTTACTCTTACAGGATTTATAATACCTACAATTATAGATACTTTACAATCCAAGGATTATCATTATGAGGATATTTGGCCCGAAGATGTAATTCACAAGGGTTATGGAGGGGTGGATTGTGTGGAAACAGGGGGTCCACCCGCAGGAGCCGGATGTGGAGGATATGTGGTGGGAGAAACTGTAAAGTTGTTAAAAGAATTAAATGCATTTTACGAATATGATATTATGTTATTCGATGTATTAGGTGATGTGGTCTGTGGAGGTTTTGCAGCTCCATTGAACTATGCAGATTATTGTGTAATAATTACAGATAATGGATTCGATGCATTATTTGCAGCTAATCGTATTACTGCCTCTATAAGGGAAAAATCTCGTACACATCCACTCCAATTAGCAGGCTTGGTGGGAAATCGTACATCTAGAAGAGATCTTATCAATAAATATGTAGAAGCTTGTCCAATGCCCGTAATAGAGGTATTACCTATTATTGAGGATATCTGAGTTTCTAGAGGAAAGGGTAAAACCTTATTTGAAATGGTTGGATCTGAACCATCCCTTAACTATGTGTGTAATTATTATATAGGCATAGTAGATCAAATATTGTCCCAACCAAAACGTATTGTCCCAAAAGAGATTCCATATCGGGAATTATTCAGTTTACTCTCTGATCTTTATCTAAATCCCATTGGTGGTGGGGCACAGAAAAAAAATATTAGGGAAAATTTCCTTGGGTTTACGAGGATTTAGAATCAACAATTTATCCACAATTTGTTGTCAATCGGATTCTTTCTTTTTATTATTCTTTTTATTCATTATTTCTTTTCCTTATTTATCCTCAGCCATTTATTATTCCCCTCCCTATTATGTCGACCAAAATTGATGAAACTATAACTTTTGAATGTGAAACGGGTAATTATCATACTTTTTGTCATATTAGTTGTGTATCCTGGTTGTATCAAAAGATTGAAGACAGTTTCTTTTTGGTAGTGGGCACAAAAACATGTGGTTATTTTATGCAAAATGCACTTGGAGTTATGATTTTTGTAGAACCCCGCTATGCAATGGCAGAATTAGAAGAAGGAGATATCTCGGCCCATTTGAACGATTATGAGGAATTGAAAACGCTTTGTATTCGGATAAGAAAAGATAGAGATCCCAGCGTCATCATATGGATAGGCACTTGTACTACAAAAATAATAAAAATGGATTTGGAAGGTATGGCACCCAAATTGGAATACCAATTCTAGTGGCAAGAGCAAATGGACTTGATTATGCTTTTACTCAGGGGGAAGATACCGTGTTAGCTGTAATGGCACATCGTTTTCCAAAACAATAATTCCCCATCGGTGAATCAAAAGAAACTAAAACAAAAACAAAATTATTCCCTTTTCCTCTTCTGAAGGAAAATAAATTGGTGGAATATGCAAATCATCCTCCCTTAGTTATTTTTGGGTCTTTACCCTCGAATTTGGTTTCTCAACTTGATACAGAATTAAGACGCCAATTCATCAAGGTATCAGGTTGGTTTCCCTCTCAGAGATATGCCGATCTTCCATCACTGGGTGATGGAGTTTATGTTTGTGGGGTTAACCCATTTCTGAGTCGTACAACAAAAACTTTGATAAGACGAAAAAAATGTGAATTAATCGTAGCTCCTTTTCCTACTGGTCCGGACGAAACGCGTGCTTGGATCGAAAGGATTTGTCATGTATTTGGTATTGAGGCCCATAGTCTGGAGGAAAGAGAGGAACAGATATGGGAGAGTTTAAAAGATTATCTTGATTTGGTACGCAGAAAATCTATATTTTTCATGGGAGATAATCTCCTAGAAATATCTCTAGCAAGATTCTTAATCAGATGTGGTATGATCGTTTATGAAATTGGTATTCCATATATGGATAAATGGTATCAAGCTGTTGAATTAGCACTTTTAAAAGATACATGTATAAGAATGTGTATACCAATACCACGAATTGTGGAGAAACCAAACAATTCGAATCAGATACGATGTATGCACGAGCTACAACTCGACTTAGCCATCACCAGAATGGCTCATGCTAACCCGTTAGGGGCAAGAGGAATTGGTACTAAATGGTCATTTGAATTTACTTTTGCCCAGATTCATGGATTTTCCAATGCGAGAGATGTACTCGAATTGGTTACCCGCCCTCTACGACGTAACGAAAATTTAGATAACTTGGATCAGACCACCCTGGTCCGAAATAACAACGAGTTCTATACCAGTACTCCTACTCCTAGATAAGATAACAGGGAATATATGTATTAATAACATATGCATATATCCGGATGTTAGATATTGGAATCTATTCTGTGAAATCGAATTTATGGATATAAAAAATAATAACTATTTCTATCCGTATCTCCCATATGGGGGATACCACATATATTTATTCTATTCCTGTTTCTCATTCTTTTATTTTGATCAAAAAGGAGTTTCGATATGATAAGAGTACTTGATCTACTATGGGATCCATTATCATCATGGGTAGAAGTCTCAGGTCCGATCATTTTATTTGGGCTATATTATGGATTTATTGCTACATTGCCTTTTGGTCCCTCTAAAATCTATTCCATGAGATCCTTCTTTTTGGGAGAAACTCTCTATGGTATAATAGCCATAAGTGGTTCTATTACGGGACAATTAATAGTCTTTTTTTCCATGTATTATTCACCCATCTATGCAGCGCTGTGGAAACCTCATGCAATAACTCTATTAGTCATACCGTATACGTTTTGCCATGTTTTTCGAAGTCTTGAAAAACCTTCAAGTCCTAAATCTACGCACCCCATGAATTCGATAAAAAATCCAAAAATTCTAAGTCTATTTATGGGTGGTCTAATTCTTCAATTGTTGAATCCCCTTCTTTTAACAAATTCCGTATTAAGAAGACTAGTGAACCTATTTCTTTTTCGTTACAGCGATAATATATCCTTTATGATAAGTAGTTTTTGCGGTTGGTTGGGCGGTCATATTCTATTCATCAATTTGACAAAATTGGTATCTTTACGTTTGGTATCTTTTCGTATAGAACGTAATTCACCTATTGATCATACTTCATTAAGACGTTATATTCATCAAACCTTTATTTTAATTCTTATTTCTTATTTTTCATTCTATTTAGGTAGATCCCCATTAATTTTTCATAGAAAGAAAAAATATAACAAAAAAAAGGACCACTCTGCAGCTATGGCTAAAAAGGACTGCTCTGTGGCTATGGTTAAAAAGGATCGTTTTGTGGTAGAGGACGAGGACCGCTCTGTGGCTATGGTTAAAAAGGATCGTTCTGTGGCAGAGGACGAGGACCGCTCTATGGCTATGGCTAAAAAGGATCGTTCTGCGGCAGAGGACGAGGACCACTCTGAGCCTTTGGCTATGGTTATGGTTCAAGGGGCCCACTCTGTGTCTTTTATAGCTAAAAAGGCCCGCTCTGTGTCTTTTATAGCTAAAAAGGCCCGCTCTATGGCAGAGGACAAGGACCCAGAGGATGAGCACTGTTCTATGGCAGAGGACGAGGACCGCTCTGTGGCTATGGCTAAAAAGGATCATTCTGTGGCAGAGGATGAGGACCGCTCTGTGGCAGAGAATGAGGACCGCTCTGTGGCAGAGGACAAGGATCCAGAGGACGAGGACTGCTTTGTGGCAGAGGACGAGCACCGTTCTATGACAGAGGAAGAGCATTGTTCTGTGGTAGAGGACGAGCACCGTTCTATGGAAGAGGACGAGGACCACTCTGTGGCAGAGGACAAGGACCTCTCTGTGGCAGAGGAAGAGGACCACTCTGTGGCAGAGGACGAGGACCGCTCTGTGGCAGAGGATGAGGATCACTCTGTGGCAGAGGACGAGGACCATTTTGTGGCAGAGGATGAGGATTGCTCTATGGCAGAGGACAAGGACCCAGAGGACGAGGACCACTCTATGCCTAGAGAGAAAAAAAAACTTAAAGGACTTCCAATATCATGGTTCAAGCAACCATGTCCCATTAAGTTCTTTGATCCTTATAGAATTTATCAGCCGATGCGATATATAGGGAATAGCCCATTTCATCGCCTAAAGCCTGTGAGGACCGAAGTCTCTCAATATTTTTTTGGTGCATACTCGAGTGATGGAAAAAAAAAATCTCTTTTACGCTTTTACCTAGTGTATTGGCCCTTGGGGAAAAGCTTGGGAAATATAGAGATCTTTTAGATACTTCTTACTTATCTGAAGATCCTTATCATAGATGGAACCATACCATGAAAAGAAGAAGAGATTCTTTAGAGAATGAATTTTTGGATCGAGTGAAAGCTCTAAGCCATGGATCTCCCGCTGAAAATGTTATAGAAAGGAGATTTAAATTCTATAAGAAACACTGACATGGTAGAAAAATGAACGGTTCGAGTAACAGCTACTAATATTACCAAGAACATTGGAAGGATACTTTTACGAGAAGGTTTTATAGAAGATGTTAGGGAGAATCAAGAAGGCCAAAAATCTTTTTTGATATCGACTTCAAAATATCGGAGAAGGAAGAAAAGGACATATATGACCACGTCAAAGCATACCAGCAAACCTGGTTTGAGAATTTATTCCAATTATCGAGAAATTCCAAAAGTTCTAGGTGGAATGGGGATCGTAATTCTTTCTACTTCCCAAGGAATTTTGATGGATCGAGAAGCTCGACAGAAAAAAAATTGGAGGAGAAATTTTATGTTATGTATGGTAATTGATCCAAATGTTGTCCAAAAATATTGATTCTGTAAGATATCCCCATAGTATGAAAAGTCGGAGCAAGTCGAGACACCATTCATCTTCATCCAAGCACGTTAGTTAAGTTTTTGAATTAAAAGAGGAGGAGATTCGATGAAGAAATAGAATATGATCCATGCTGAAGGTTTGGTTGTTGAATCACTCCCCCCCTTTTTTCTATTTTCTTTTTATTACTAATTCAATTTCTATTATCCCTTCATATAGCTACAATGACCTTAATGCCCTTCCTTCACAAATTGCTGATGTTAATCTGTTCAGGATCAATTGGATTGAAGCTATACCATCATCATTGGCTGGAATTGGGATATCCATGAGATCTGGATCACAATCTGTATCAACCAATCAAATTGTCGGAATACCCAAAGTTCTACATTCCCCAAGAGCAATGGATTCTTCTCGTTGATTGGTAATTATCGCAATATCGGGTAAGCTCCTCATGTATCTAATCCCACCTAGATTAGATATACATAGCATAATTGTCTAATTGTCTCTTGAGCATAGCTGCTTCTTTTTTTGGAAGTTGACTGAATCGTCCTGTATCTTGTTCTTTTTTTAAATCCTTGAACTTCTAAAGTCTTGTCTCTGTAGTAGACCAATTAGTAACATACAACCAAGCCATTTTCTATTTACATAATGACATCGAGCTTCTGTAGCAGCCGATGCTACTAAATCAATTTCTTGATATTCCGTACCAACTATCAGGAATTTCTTTCCTCTACCTGCTATATCAAACACCAAATCACAAGCTTCTAATAAAGAACGAGCAGTTTTAGCCAAATTAATAATATGAGTATCTTTACGCTCTGTAAAAATGTAAGGTGCCATCTTAGGGTTCCATTTCCTAGTTTTATGCCCTAAATGAACTCTTGCTTCCATCATCTCTTCCAAATCAATGTTCCAATATATTTTGCTCATTCTCGTTCACTTTCCTCCCCAAAATAGTGAAATAAAATGTATCATAATATCTAATTATTCCAATGGAATCGATTACATCTTAAAGATTTCCTGTCTGTCTAGTACGTGGTAGAAACGTTCTCACTCATAGAATATTTCATATTCTTCCTATTATAGAAGAGATATTCATGAACATAAAAACAAATCTCTTTCTCAAGACTCTTTTAATGGTTGTTTTAATATATTGTGATAATTTTCTTGAATGGAAAAAAAAGATACTTTGTCATGATGAAATAAAATATCCTTCACTTTGTTGCTAAATAGATTCCTATTCCCTATTCTTGGATCTATTCCGTTCCGTTTCCTTGAATGGTGAATATGTTGCCCAGTACCGGCAGGTATCATCCCCTCGAGAATAACATTTTCCTTCAAGCCTTTCAACCAATCGATATGACCTTGCAGAGCAGCTTTAGCTACGACCCGAGCAGTTTCTTGGAAACTCGCTTCAGATATAAAACTTTGAGTATTCAGAGATGCCCTTGTTATTCCTAATAACATGGTTTGATAGTAGATTTTTTGTTCCAGAGCACGATCCATTCTTTGTGCTCATGATAATCCAATGAGTTCCCCCGGTGAAAAAAAATTATCCGTTCCATCTTCTGAAATTAATACTTTCGATGTCATTTGGCATACAATAATCTCTATATGCTTATCACCAATTTGTACCCCTTGGGATCGGTAAAATTTTTGAATCTTATTGACTAAATGAATCTGACTTTGTTCCATAGTTATTCTAATGCTGATGAATAACCCCCAAAGACTTCCAAGAAATCTTGTCATATCTCCAGTCCAATTTTCAAAACTTTCTTTCAGATTCATCGATATTGAATTATTCAAACAGGCTTCTGAAAATTGTTCAACTTTAGGAATACCTTGAATTAAATCACTGGATTTTAACCTTTCATATATCAATGTTATCAATGTATCTCCTTTGTCAATAATTTCTCCATAATGAACACGAACAGTCACTTTTTGAGTAGCCGGATAGGGTTTATCTGATCTAATGACTAAAGATTCCTCATCAACTGCTATAATTTGACCAGATTCGGGGAGTGGTTCATCCTCGGATATCCATACACTTTCAGGAATCAATTGTCCAAGAATAACTATTTGAAATGTTTTTTTGCAGAATTCGAATGAGGAAGAGCACCAATTTGGACCCAAGAGATTGGAAATGATGTTCCTACACGGATTGAAATGAGAAATTCTCATATTTTCATAGATGAAATAATTGTGGAAAATGGAATGTTTCTTTGATAATACTTTTTTATCAGTTATAAAATGGGAGGGTGGAAAACAGCTGGTTATACGATGTAAATGACCCAAGAGACATGAAAATTCAATGATTTCTCTCATAGGATCCTTTCTATTTGATTTATTTCCTGTATCATAACATTTAGAATCATTGAATAGAACGATTTGAAAATAGTCGGATGGTGATAGAACCATAAAAGATCCACTTTCTTCTTCCCCATTAGATAATGAACAAATAGTCCCTTGATGCTTACTAATTAATTGACTCGCCCCATTGGAAGAGAAAAGATTAGTGTGGTCTAAATTGTTATGGAACATCAAATTTGAACTTGCTTTATTGTCCCTTCTCCCCATGAGAAAAGGGGGGTATTTCATCAAGCTAATTTGAACCATATTTTTAACGATCTTATTTGTTCTTACTGAAATAAGAGAAACATAAGCCTCAGATTCTATAGAATCTGTTTGTTCCCAATCAAATCCTATACAAGTTCGAACCAATGGAATACTTGTATCACTCATTACTTGGATTCATTCACCATATTCATACAAAATGGAATGCTAATTTGAATCTGCAAGTTGTCCCCTTCCCTCGATAAATCTAGGGAAAAGGGTGTTGTCATATTCATCCCATCCGGTATTCCATATTCTACGTTAGAATATCCAAAAATGGAATTTATCTGTAGAATACCACTTTTTTGTATTCTAAGAATCACATCAGGACAAGGTATTATTCTTTTTCCCCATTCTTTATCACACTGCAACGAGACGATGAATCGATTCATTTGCATTTTCCCCTTCATATTGTAATTCTTAGGGGAAAAGGTGACATAAATAGAGTCTCGATGCTCATTGGATATGGTCCGATCAGTTTCAGTTTCTGAATAACTGAACATTTGTTCTTCCTTCCCATAGCAGTTTGAGTCACCTGATCTATGTTCCACTTGATCCACGTAAGAATCAGTATGTTTGGCAAGAAAAGGTTGAACATCTACTTGATCCTGATACTTATGAAATGGAAAGGGTACTACACCGGATCCGTATATACCTCCTGATAATATCCATAGATAAGCCGTCCTGAGTATAGAATGAACATTACCATGTACATATTCAGGTGCATGACACACATTGGTACTCCAGTGCATTTCTCCTTCTAAGTCAGAATATATATTTTTGCGAACTTTTTCCTTGAAGGAAGATGTTCTAGCACGAACCTCAGCAATAATTTGTTCCGATTCCACATATTGATCATTCTGAACCAAAAGAAAAATTTGTGGTGGAATGGTTAAGTTCTGTACTTGATTCTGACCATCAATAGTAATGGATAAGTTATTATGACATAGATAAGAAGGATGTCCATTACGTGTACGTGTGGGATAAACCAAATTCTCATTGAATTCAATCTTTCCATTGAAAGGGGCTCGTATATGTTCTGCAATATCACCAGTAAATACCCCCTCGGTATGAAAATTCCTTAGTGTTATTTGAGTTCCTGGTTCCCCAATGGATTGGCCTGCAATAGTACCTACTGCTTCTAATTCAATCAAGTGACTGTGAGTAGTACTTCAACCATAACATAATTGACAAATCTGAGATATACTCTTGCAAGTAAAGGGGGTTCGTATATATATTGGTCGTGGTCGAAGGTTTATTAATTGATTGGCAAGTCCAACTCCAATATCCCGATTGCGCGTGGCAATGCATCTCCTATTTATATATACATCGTCTGCTAGCACACGGCCAATCAGTGTTCATTAAAAAACTTCATTTATGTCCCTCTCTCGACCTCGAATGGGACTTATGAAAATACCTTGGACAGTGCCACAATATTTTCTACGTACTACAATTTTTTGAACTACTTCAACAAGTCTACGTGTGAGGTATCCAGCATCTGCTGTTCGTACAACAGTATCCACAACTCCTTTACGAGCCCCATAATAGGAAATAATATATTCCATTAAAGAGAGACCTTCATGTAAATTCCTTCGAATGGGTAGATCGATGATTTCTCCTTGAGGATCTGACATTAATCCTCTCATACCTACTAATTGGTGAACCTGAGATGTACTTCCCCTAGCTCCTGAGAAAGACATCACATGTACTGGATTTAAGGGATCAGTCGTGCTAAAATTCGTATTCATTTCTTTTCTCAAATATTCACTGGTAGCATACCATATCTCAATCGATTAACGTAATTTTTCCACTGCATGTAAATTCCCATAATGATTCTGTTTCTCTGAAACAGAACCTTGTTGCTCTGCATCTTAGATGAGCCATCCTTTGGAAGGCACTATTAAAAGATCATCAATTCGTAATGAAATAGCTGTATTAGTAGCTTGTTTAAAACCTGAAGTTTTGAGTTGATCCAAGATATGTGATGTATATGTCATTCCAAAGCGATCTATTAATCTGCTACTAAGCTTTTTAATGGCAGTTTTATCCATCATTTTATTATAAAAGCGAAAATTATCAAAGGGCAATCTAGTTTGTTTCTTCTTAAGTAAAAATCTCGATATTTTCATGAGTAGGATTAAGCAATGGGTTCAAGCCGATTATTCAAAGGCTTCCTCGATCTCTATATCTACACTAATGAACAAATCATAAGATCAATAAAATTAGATCCTGAGAGCTGGTAGTGATTTCTTTGGGTGTTCAAAACAGGAAAACCCTTGTATGGCTTCTTCCATTTCTCGATTGAAATGAGTATGACCAACAGTTGTTCGAATGTATATATTAAGGATTTCCCCCATTCTACCTTCTCTTATTTGATAATGTTCATGGATTTCATGGAAAGTACCCAAATATTCATATTGAACTTCGATAGGGGCTTCTTGGTTTACTGAGGTAATGATACGTAAATCCAATTCCCCCCACCGGAGGCATAAGGGGCTGTATAAGTCAATTATTTTCTGTTGGTAAGCTCTGAGCACATCATCATAACTATAAAAGGAAGGTTTCTTACAAGAAAATCTTTTCTTTTCCGAGTGATACGGATGGTAACTATTCCCATAAATACCTTGACTATTTTCGACCGTTGATATATAAAGCCCAAGAAGCATATCCTGAGTTGGTATAGAAATAGGATCCCCGATAGCTGGAGACAAAATATTTGTCTCAGAAAACATGAGTAAATGAGCTTCTGCTCTAGCTTCTAGAGATAAAGGTACATCACATTCATGCATTTACTATCCATGTGACTGTTTTAATCCTACTTAAAGGTGTTCTATTTTCCTGTAGCTCCCGTTTAATACCTAATAAAGCAAATCTTGGTTTTCGCTTTCCTTATGATGGAACTAGGAGAGGAGGAACATGTCAAGTATCTACCTGGGATCATGTTTTCCTTGGTTTATTTTGGATGTACAATGCAATTTCGATAGTAATATTCCATTTCAGCTGGAAAATGCAGTCTGATGTTTGGGGTAGACCATTTTAACTTGTATCCTTCCTTCTCGTATTAGAAAGGATAGGGAGCTTTCCAATCTGGAAAATTTTGTAATCTTACATGCACGGTTAAGAGACAATCAAGTTCTTTGTTATATTATTATGCAGGGTAGGTTATGGGACAAATATACAAATTTCAAGGCTCATCTACCAAGGGAGATAGTGAACATTTGATGAATTAAATATAATTATGTTTGTTGTCTTTCAGTTAATTCGTTTGAAAGTTTCATACAGGTCAAGCAGAATAGGATTGGTAGGCGTCAATCGATCCGTGGAACATATCAAATATTTTACGTATAATTTCATTATGAGATGAGCCCTCTCATCTCATAATGATATAAAATCATTTCAAATGGATCTATTGGCTAGCCGAGTAGAGATCTATTTGTAACGGGGCAGAAAGCAACTTCTTTTGGGTTGCAGTCCACATAATTTATGGACAAGGGGTGATAATTTTTTCCATCCCAACCCAACAGATTTCTTTATTCTATTGTTTGTTCCAGAACACATTCCATGAAATATGTGTAGTCTATAAAATAGTGGGGTAGATTTAAGCAAACGTTGGTCCAGATGTAGATCTAATATGCATAGCCAGTAGATTGCATGTTTGTGGTATGTTACCAGAACGGAACTAGAGGCAAAGAAGAGTGTTTTTCCCAATATGAAAATATTGGGTCTAAAAAAAAATGTGATGATCTTAGGTGAAGAAAGAGAACGAACCAAAGGTTCGCCTTTAGCTAGGATGGATCAACTCCAGAGAATTTACCTTTCCAGGTGTTTGGAATATCTGTAGTACTTGCCACTTCTATGGTTCAAAAATAGGTTCACTGCACATAACCTATTGTAGAGAATCCTATTTGATCAAGATATTCGCCTCGATATTTAGCAAAGGGATATATACAACCGGGATTTTCGATTGAGCGGAAAAGGATTTTGTTAAACCCCAATGGAATGCGTTGCGTTTGGATGGAGCTAAAAGCCACATGTCCAATCGATACTTTGACTACATGATGGATTGCTTGGAACATATGATATTCGATAGAACTCTCGAATTTTTCAAAGAACTAGCAATAAAAATGAAAAAAAAGTTGATAGGTGTGATCATCTGGTATCGGATCAATCTCGATCGATCCAAAATAATAATCTGCCTACTCTGGTCCAACGTTCCCATCCATCGATCTCGATAAAGACATGAGATTGCTATGATCTGAAAGACTTTTCAAGTCCAAGTGATGGGGACTATGAGGGGATATATATATAAGTAGTATCACTTAGTGGAATTTATAGGGCTATACGGGCTCGAACCATAGACCTTCTCGGTAGAACATATCAAAGTTCTTATTATCAAAATAAATTGAACTGTTCCAAGAACCCAACATGAATTTTATTGGATTGGGCTCTTTCATTAACTGATGGAAAGATCGGTTAGTCTACCATTCTCCTCTTTCCCGGAAGATACTAATATGGCTCCATGTGCTCCAAATTATTACCCTTTGGAAGCAATCCCAAAGTTATTCAAAAGGTTTATTTGACGTAGGCCTGCCTTGCTCGGGCATAGATTGACTCAAATAGAGTCTCTTCTATCGATCCAAAAGTAAAATATGAACTTCATACACCTAAAAGTTCATAGAGCGAAAAGAATCTATTTTGAGGTCCCCGTATTATACTCATTATGCCTGGCATTGAACGAAGCTGGGATTGACCATATCAATTAGATCCGTAATTCAAATAAGATCGAACTTCATCTTTGTCATGCTATTGTTCCCGAGGGAAACAAATGGATATAGTGAGAGTATTTCACATAGAATCTATTTCGTGGATCAAATGAATCGATAAACTCTCCCGAAAACCATTGGCACACGTGTAAATGAGGTGCTCTACCTTGCTGAGCTATAGCCCTTCCTTGCTAGTCTTGGTGATACACTACTATACTAACCAGATGGATCACTTTCTGTCAAGGTAGATATTTCATGATCCAATACTATGATCTAATACATTCCAATAAGTTCAATCTTTGCCAGGGACACATACATTGTCTATACATTTAATTCAATTTAGAATCGTTTATAAATCCAACTCTACCTATGAGAATAAATGACCCACTTAACTCAATGGTTAGAGTATTGCTTTCATACGGCGAGAGTCATTTGATAAAATCCAATAGTAGATAAACTTATTAGATACCATTGAAGACTCGATGGCATCTAATAAGTTTTACTCCACTTGTTTGGATCTACGCGGAACATTGAATCCATTTTTTCAGATCATTATAGGAAATGTTAATTAGAGTCGGAGGGGCTAGCATTGATAGCCTCTAATAGTGTTCTAGCTCTTTTCAGAGCTACATCAACCTCAATTACTTGTCTTTTTCCTTCGTCTTGAGCTAAGAAAGCTTTAGCTCTTCGAAAAGTTTCCTAGGCTTTTTGGAGATCGATGTCAACATCTCTCTCTGCATTATTTACCAATATAGTGATTCTATCCTTGTCTATCTTGGCGAAACCGCCCATCAAAGCCATAGTTGACCACTTCCCATTGAGACGTATTTCATAACTCCTATATCTTCAGCTGTCACAAGTGAAACATGATTGGTTAATACACCCATTTGACCACTATTAGTATATATAATTATTTCTTGAACTTCTAAATCCCAAATGACTTGATTAGGAGACAGTGCACGAAGATTTAGGGTCATGTTATAAATTAATTTTCCATGTTAGAGTTTATAGCCTTCATGCTAACTTCATCAATATTACCCACCAAATAAAAAGACTGCTCGGTAAGACCATCTAATTCTCCAAAAAGGATAATTTGAAACCCTCTAATTGTTTCCATGAGACCAACATATTTGCCGGGGGAACCTGTGAATACCTCTGCTACAAAAAATGGTTGTGATAGGAAACGTTCAAATTTTCTTGCTCTTGCCACAATTAAACGATCTTCCTCCGATAATTCATGCAGTCCAGGAATAGCTATAATGTCTTGAAGTTCCTTATAACGTTGTAAAGTTTGCTTAACCCCTTGTACAGTTTCGTAATGTTCTTCGCCTACGATCCAAGGTTGGAGCATAGTCGATTTTGAATCTAAAGGATCCACTACTGGATAGATACCCTTCAGAGCTAATCCTCTCGATAGTACAGTAGTAGCATCTAAATGTGAAAATGTTGTAGTAGGAGCAGGGTCGGTCAAGTCATCAGCAGGTACATAAACTGCTTGAATCGAGGTTATGGATCCCTTTTTTGTGGAAGTAATTCTTTCTTGCAAAGAACCCATTTCCGTACTAAGAGTTGGCTGATAACCCACAGCAGAAGGCATTCTACCTAATAGGGCGGATACCTTTGATCCCGCTTGGACAAAACGGAAGATGTTATCAATAAATAATAGTACGTCTTGCTCATTGACATCTCAAAATATTCGGCCATGGTTAGAGCAGTTAAACCGACTCTCATACGAGCTCCTGGTGGTTCATTCATCTGACCATAGACCAGAGCCACTTTTGATTCTGAGATTTTTTGTTCATAAATTACTCTCGACTCTTTCATTTCCATGTAAAGATCATTCCCTTCATAGGTACGCTCTCCTACTCCTCCAAATACAGATACCCCTCCATGAGCCTTAACAATGTTGTTGATCAAATACATAATAAGTACTGTTTTACCCACTCTAGCTCCTCCAAATAAACTGATTTTTTCCCCATGGCGGTAAGGAGCCAAAAGATCTACTAATTTAATGCCTGTTTCGAAGATGAATAATTTTGTGTCCAACTCTGTAAAGGTGGGAGAAGTTCTATGAATAGGAGATGTTATGCGAGCATCTACAGGACCCAAACTATCGACAAGTTCTCCAATAACATTGAAAATTCGTTCAAGAGTAGCTCCACCAACTGGAACACTTAGAGGAGCTCCCGTGTCAATCACTGTCATTCCTCTCGTCAACCCATCTGTAGCACTCATAGCTACATCTCTAACCTTATGATTTCCTAATAATTGTTGTACCTCACAAGTAACTTGAATTTCCTAACCGGCTATACCTTGACCCTGAAATTTCAATGAATTGTAAATATTAGGCATATAACCTGGAGAAAAAGAGACATCCAGTACTGGGCCAATGATTTGAGAAATATATCCCACATTTTTTTCTACTAGTGCGGAAACCCCAAGAACAAGATGATTGGTTCTCATATCATACAAAAATGGAAAAAATTTCCATGACGAATATATAAAAGAAATATTATTTTTCCAATATCATAAAAAAAAAATGTTCCATATTGGGTTGATCAGATCAGTCAATAAGAAATGGAAGTGACCACCTTGGTAATGTCCTACTTTATTTAAAAGTTTAAATTCATCCATATTTGTAATATGAAGTAGGTAGATGGATATGAATAAGGTTCATGAGGAAGTCTTCGATTTCCCTATAACTAGAACCAATTTCTCCATAACTAAAACCGAAAATACTTCAACATTATGTCCAGATAATCTCTGAAATATGAAACTTGAACCCTATTCATGACCTTTCTCTCATTGATCATTATCTCTTCATACGCACATCTATATATGTATTTTAATATGGAGAATTCACATCATTATGGTCAAAGGTCAATTCGGTTCCTTAATTTCATTCATGAACTATTTTAACCACTGAAAGGTGCTCGAGTCAATCCACGGAGGAAGAACTTCAAGAGAAAAGATTGGGTTGCGTCATACATAAAGAACATTATACAATGAGAGTGTATCTAGCAGATATTATTGTCTAATAACGGATGACTTTTTGTAGTATATTTCTATCAAAATCTATTGTTTACGTTCAGTCCATGTCAAGCAGACCTCGTCCTTGCGAGAAATCATTATTAATAAAGGAGGGACTTATGTCACCAAAAATAGAGACTAAAGCTAGTGTCGGGTTCAAAGATGGTGTTAAAGATTACATATTAACTTATTATACTCCTGAATATCAGACCAAATATACGGATATCTTGGCAGCATTCCGAGTAACTCCTCAACCTAGGGTGCCACCCGAGGAAGTGAGTGCAGCAGTAGCTACTGAATCTTCCACCGGTACATGGACCACTATTTGGACCGATGGAATTACTAGTCTCGATCGTTACAAGGGGCGATGCTATGACATCGATCCCATTCCTAGAGAAGAGAGTCAATTTATTGCCTATGTAGCTTGCCCCTTAGACCTTTTCGAAGAAGGTTTTGTTACTAACCTGTTCACTTCCATTGTAGGTAATGTATTTGGATTCAAGGCTCTATGGGCTCTAGATTTGGAAGATTTGTAGATTCCCCCTGCTTATTCCAAAAATTTTCAGTGTCCACCTCATGGTATCCAAGTTGAAAGAGATAAATTGAACAAATATGGTCGTCCTTTATTGGGATTTACTATCAAACCAAAATTGGGTCTATTATCCAAAAACTATGGTAGAGCAGTTTACGAATGTCTCCGTGGTGGACTTGATTTTACCAAGGATGATGAAAACGTGAATTCCCAACCATTCATGTGTTGGAGAGACTGTTTTGTCTTTTGTGCGGAAGCAATTTATAAGGCTCAGGTTGAGACGGGTGAAACTAAGGGACATTATTTGAATGCTACTATAGGTACATGTGAAGAAATGATAAAAAGGGAAGTATTTGCAAGAGAATTGGGAGTTCCTATTGTTATACATGACTACCTGATGAGAGGTTTTACCATAAATACTTCTTTGGCTCATTATTGCCGAGACAACGGCCTACTTCTTCACATTCATCGTGTGATGCATGCAGTTATTGAAAGACAAAGAAATCATGGTATGCATTTCCGTGTACTGGTTAAAGCATTGCGTATGTCCGGTGGAGATCATATTCACGCCGGTACCATAGTAGGTAAACTTGAAGGGGAACGAGACGTCACTTTAGGGTTTGTTGATCTACTGCGTGATGATTTTATCAAAAAAGATCGAAGTCGTGGTATTTAATTCACTCAATATTGGGTGTCTATTCCAGGCATTATGCCCATAGCTTCAGGAGGTATTCATGTTTGGCATATGCTTGCTTTGACTGAGATCTTTGGGGATGATTCTGTACTACAGTTTGGTGGGGGAACTTTGGGACATCCTTGGGGAAATGCACCTGGTGCAGTAGCTAATCGGGTTGCTCTAGAAGCTTGTGTACAAGCTCGTAATGAAGGATATGCTCTTGCTCGTGAAGGTAATGAAGTGATCCATGAAGCTAGTAAATGGAATCTTGAACTAGCTGTTTCTTGTGAAATATGGAAGGAGATAAAATTTGACTTTGATGTGATTGATCACTTATAATCCAGTGACTTTCGTTCTACCAATCAGACTCGGCCCAATCTTTTACCACTACCACAAAGATTAGTCCAAATCGTGAGTGGAGATATGGGATTTCAGATATCAATATCTATATAAAAATATCTATAGATATTGATATCTAGATATTTCCAAGGTCAAATATCTCAAACAGAGTGATTTATGAAAATTTGTTTTGGTCAAGCATTAAATAACGAATCCTATTCATCCTTTACAATGATCTTATAGATCATTCGATAGGGATGGTAGCTCAGTGGATCAGAGCTCATGGGTCCAGACTGTGAAGTCAAGGGTTCAAATCCCTTCTAGACCAAAAGATGTTGTATTTGAAATGAATATTCCTTTACATCGCGGTATAGGAGAGAATCTTTCTTTATAACAGAATAAAGGATTCTATCATAATCCCGAATCAATACTTCAGGTTCCTAATCAATAATGAATGGAGATGATTTCTCAATGATTCATTCCACTATTGATTAATAATTTTCATCATTGTATTTATACTTATATGACTTCTCTTCATACAAAATAAGATAGGAAAAGTAACAATTTTCACCTTTATATGGAAGGAAAACTCTATGTCTATAAAGGAGTGGTTCGAACACAGGTGTAAAATAACTGGATTACTCAAAAATTCAGTCGAAAGGGATAGTAAGGATGCCAATGAGATAGAGAAAAACAAGAATCTAAGTATTGATTATGCTAAAATTAATATGTTATGGGCTCAATGTGATAATTGCGAGAGCTTGCTCTATATCATATTTTTGAGAGAGAATCAAAGTGTTTGTAAAGAATGTGGATATTATCTGCAAATGAATAGTTCAGATAGAATAGAACTTCCAATTGATCGTGACACTTGGCGTCCTATGGATGAAGACATGTACACTCTAGATGTTCTTCAATTTCATTCTGAGAATGAACCTTCTCATTCTGATCATCTTGATTATGAGGATGAATCTTATAAGGATCATATCACTTTTTATCAAATAGAGACAAGTTTAACTGATGCTATTCAAATAGGCATAGGTCAATTAAATGGTATTCCTATCACACTTGGAGTTATGGATTTTAACTTCATGGGAGGTAGTATGGGATCTGTAGTAGGTGAGAAAATAACCCGTCTGATCGAGCGCGCTACTGCGGAATCTCTTCCAGTCATTATGGTGTGTGCTTCAGGAGGAGCACGCATGCAAGAAGGAACTTTTAGTTTAATGCAAATGGCTAAAATAGCTTCTGAATTATATATTCATCAGAGGGATAAAAATTTGTTATATATATATATATATATATATATATATATATATATATATCGATTTTGACGTCTCCAACAACTGGTGGAGTGACTGCTAGTTTTGGCATGTTGGGAGATATTATTATTGCCAAACCTAAAGCATACATTGAATTTGCAGGTAAAAGAGTAATCAAACAGACATTACGTAGAAATATGTTCATGTTTCTAGAAGATCCAAAGGCTCAACAGGCCAGGTCCTATTGAAATTACTTGAAATGCGTTTGGATAATATTCTTTTTCGATTGGGTATGGCTCCCACCATTCTTAGAGCTAGACAATTAGTGAATCATGGACATATCCGGGTCAATGACCATATGGTAGATATACCAATTTACCCTTGCAAACCTCAAGATGTGATTACTATAAGAGATCAACCAAGATTGAGAGCTATCATTAAGAAGAATATAGACCTGTTCCAGAGGGATAAATTGCCAAATAATTTGACTTTTCATCCCTTACAATATAAAGGATTCATCAATCAAATAATAGATAGTAAATGGATCAGTTTGACGATTAATGAATTGTTGTTCATAGAGTATTATTCCCGTCAAGCTTGAATCAAGAATGAAATGAAAGGGAGGGGTTGGTTGCTGGGCATCTGGAAATTCTGTTCCTCTCCCTTATTTTTCCCCTCCCCGAAGGAGACATTTTATAATCCTTCTGTACGTTACTTGTTATCTACGATACTTTTATTGCTTCTTAAAATAGTCTTTACTCTTCCCATACCATGAACCAATGTTCGTTATATTTTCTCTATTACAAATAGAGGTAGATTAATCCTGTAATTAGGAAATCGTCCTATTGGGATTCAATAGATTGGAAAAACAATGGATGAGAAATAATAGGGTGAAGATACGGAAAGAGAGGGATTCGAACCCTCGATAAGCAGAAGCCTACATAGCAGTTCCAATGCTACGACTTGAACCACTCGACCACATTTCCTATTAAATTTCTTGGTTATAATTAACAAAATTAGTGAATAGAAACTTCCTTAAAAATTCTTTTTGTTCGGGTACAAACAGTTCAATCTTTTGGAAATAAATAGATAATAAACAAGGTAATGATTTCATCCCCCCCCGGAAAGACGAAAGGATATTTTCTCCAACTTCCTCCTATTTTAGGAAATCCTCAATCATCCCTATTAATCCGACGTATTCGGATCGCCTAATCAATAATTTAAGACAGATTAACTAATCCATTCCATATTATGATCATATATGGATCTGTAGTGATCATCTTATCAATTGTATAATAACTAATTCTTTGGAAATGATCCTATGTCACGATGACTATATCTTCCCGATATTCCTTTATCTATATGGATAAAGCACACAATCGCTGGGTGGGCATTGCATTCTCATTATGCAATGCTCGATCATTTAACTCTTTCTTTGTTCGGATCATAATCGAACCGGACTTCCCGAGTTTACCCAATCTAGTCTTCTTTCAATACGAATATTTTTCCTTTATTACTCATATTACTAATGAACAATTATTCAAAATATTCCCTATCTATTCCCATTTTAAAGAAGAAATTGGATTGGAATAGATAGAATGAGAACATATTTACGATTGTAAGGAAATCCATTTTATGGTATTGTGCACCAGAAAAAAATTTCATTCATGGAATCATTTGCGTAAGGGAATGAAGGAAATTATCAAATCTGTAATTGACTATGCCTAGATCTCAGAGAAATGACAATTTTATTGATAAGATCTTCACAATTATAGCAGATATCTTATTGCGAATAATCTCGATGGCTCTAGGGGAGAAAGAAGCATTTACCTATTACAGAGATGGTGTGATTTGATATGTTTTCCATTCTTATTTTTTTGGGAAAGAAAAGGTATTCAGGAATAAAAATTGAGTAAAATAAAGCTTACGCTCAGTGAAGGTGAGTTCTAGAGATAAAAAATTCCTTCTGTCTTGTATCCCCGGTCAATGCACCTTTAGATGCTCTCATCTCCTGAGGATTTTAGTACCGAGCGAAAGGTTACACCTATGCAATAGGCCTTGCTTGTATAGTTGAACCTATTTGATAGGCGCACATGAGGGGAGAAAGCACTACGTATGCAAATCGACAACACAAAAGCTTCGTTATAGCCCATATGCATTACCCTTTTCTGAAGGGTAGTGAGAATGGTTGGGACAACAAACATCCATCTCGTTTGTACTTTGGATACCCTTATAATGGAACCATCGGAGATTTTTGAAGTGATTAATCCCTGGAGAATACAGGGCATTAAGAACAAAGAAATTGTTAGAGGTTCCATTCCTAGTACTAAGATCCTTGGTATTTGGAAAAGATAATTTGCAAGAAGGATGGTTAGATATTTATTGGAAATACACTAGCCCCTGTTAATTCATAATATTGGGTCAGAATATTTTTTCTTTTTTTTTTCAATTCCACGGATTACTCCCCATATTACCTACTATAAAGAAAGGAGGAGCCATATGAGGTGGGAATCTCATGTACGGTTTTGAAGCAGAGATCATTTCAATGGAATGAATGACCGTAACGAATGTCAGCTCAATCGGAAGGGGAATATGCGAAATATTTACAAAATTATTATGAAGCTATGCGATTAGAAACTAATCCTTATGATCAAAGTTATATACTATATAATATAGGTCTTGTGCATACAAGTAATGGAGAACATACGAAGGCTTTGGAATATTATTTCCAAGCATGAGAACGGAACCCATCCTTACCACAAGCTCTCAATAATACGGCCTTGATCTGTCATTACGTGCGGCTATCTGTACCATAGAATAAATTAGTTAATAACTAGTACGAGTAAGGACAAAATAAAAGGCTTCCTACGTATGCACCGTCCCAAGTAACGGTTTTTATCAGCTGTAGCAAAAAAAAAAAATCATCTCTCATAGGAGCCCAAATATGAATAGATAGAGCCTAAATATTCCATGGATAAAAAATTCAATTGATGATGGAAGCACCATAAAGATCAATTATTGAAAGAAGGTTCGGGCTGATATGATCAAATCTACTCATTGACAAGAATCAAGAATCAACTTATGTAATAGAGTTGATCTACTAAGCTATTGAGCAGCGGTGTAGCATCAGATCCTAAATATGTGAAGTACTCAGAGAGTACTCCAAAAATTATATATGGAACTGAGATAGTTACCTTGCAAAAAGACTTTGATTTGGACAATCAATCTGAAGTATATCTCTTTCTATACTTCATCTTTTTAAGGGTAGGAGAAAAGATAGAACCTGATCATTGAATTGATTGGAAGTGAAATCAGAAACTCATGTCATTGAATTTTTTTGGTCCTTTGGTTAATATGAACTCCCAATGAATCATCTCCAATTCAATAATATTTTGGAAATTTTGGTAGAGGACTAAAGAATAGTGGATTGAGCCGTATGAGGTAGGAAACTCTCAAGTACGGTTCTGAGGGAAGAAAACTTTTCCAAGTTGACCTATCCCAACCGAGGAGAACAGGCCATTCGACAGGGAGATACTGAAACTGCGGAGGCTTGGTTCGATCAAGATGCTGAGTATTGGGAACAAGCTACAGCACTTGCTCCGGGCAATTACATCGAAGCACAAAATTGGTTAAAGATTACAGGACGCTTTGGAGAATGAGAATTTCTATTATTGGGAAATAATTTTCATTATTTAATATCTAACTCGAAATCAATGGGATTCTTCCATAATAGTACCAAAAATGAGATTCTATCGACATCTTATAGAAATTGATTTATAATATAAAAAAAAGAATACCTTTTTTTATTCTGGATTGTTGATGGATATTCTTAATAGGGGTAAAATCCATCCGGAGACGTCTTTCATTAATGACCCATGAATAACGATTTATAATGGATGGCTTTGATATGGGACATATGGAGGAGTATCAATAGATGGATAAATATATATATCCATATATATATATATATATATATATATATATATATATATCCATCTAGAAATGGTGTAATAATCACCGTTTCTTTTTCCATTACACTAAAAAGCCTTTTTCTGTATGGTAACAACCCACAGTCCATTGAGCACCTCGAAGATATGTCATAATAAAACTAAACACCTGCCTCAGATCGACTCCCGTATCATAGTCGCTCCAGTCATAAACTAGAAAATAAAGGGAGAAATGAGTTGAGATATATCTCACGGAAGTTCACTAATTGCTATTGGCAGGGTTCTTCTTATTTATGTCCCATCCGAAAAGGGGAGAATTAAATGATCATTCATTCACCAAAACCAGAAGTAAAGATCGTAGTGGAGAGAGATCCTGTAAAAACCTCTTTTGAAAAATGGGCCAAACGTGGTCATTTCTCAAAGACGCTAGCTAAAGGCCCTGATACTACCACTTGGATCTGGAATTTACATGTTGATGCTCACGATTTTGATATTCATACTAAGGATTTGGAAGAGATTTCTCGTAAAGTATTTAGCACTCATTTTGGTCAACTAGACATGATCTTTATTTGGCTAGGTGGGATGTATTTTCATAGCGCTCGTTTCTCCAATTATGAAGCATGGCTAGCTGATCCCACTCACATCAAACCTAGTGCCCAAGTAGTTTGGCCAATAGTAGGCCAAGAAATATTGAATGGGGATGTAGGTGGAGGTTTTCGAGGGATACAAATAACATCTGGTTTCTTCCAGATGTGGCGAGCATATGGAATAACCAGTGAATTACAACTTTACTGCACTACAATTGGTGCATTGATATTTGCGGTGTTAATTGTTTTTGTTGGTTGGTTTCATTATCACAAATCTGCCCCAGAATTGGCTTGGTTCCAGGATGTAGAATCCATGTTGAACCATCATTTAGCAGGGTTACTAGGACTTGGGTCTCTATCTTGGACAGGACACCAAATACACGTCTCTCTACCCATTAACCAAATTCTAGATGCTGGAGTGGATCCTAAAGAGATACCACTTCTTCATGAATTTATTTTGAATCGAGATCTTTTGGCTCAAATTTATCCCAGTTTTGCTAAGGGATTGACCCCATTTTTCACCCTTAATTGGTCAGAATATTCAGACTTTTTGAATTTTCGTGGACGATTAAATCCCGTAATTGGGGGTCAGTGGTTGATCGATATTGCACATCATCATTTGTCTATTGCAGTTCTTTTTCTGATAGCCGGTCATATGTATAAGACCAATTGGCGCATTGGCCATAACCTCAAGGAAATTTTAGAAGCTCATAAAGGTCCATTTATGGGGGAGGGACATAAAGGTCTTTACAAGATCTTAACTACCTCATGGCATGCTCAATTAGCTATTAACCTAGCTATGTTAGGATCTTTAACTATTTTTGTAGCTCACCACATGTATTTGATTCCCTCCTATCCATACCTAGCTATTGACTATGGTACCCAACTTTCTTTGTTCACACATCATATGTGGATTGGTGGGTTTATTATAATTGGCGGTGCTGCACATGCAGCGATTTTTATGGTAAGAGAATATGACCCAACTACTCAATACAACAAGTGATGCAATTATATCACACCTCAACTGGGTATGTATATTCTTAGGCTTCCATAGTTTTGGTTTGTATATTCATAATGATACTATGAGTGCTCTAGGATGTCCTCAAGATATGTTCTCAGATACTGCTATACAATTACAACCTATCTTCTCCCAATGGATACAAAACACTCATGCTTCAGCACCTGGTTCAATAGATCTTGGTGCAACAACAAGTACCAGCTTAACCTGGGGAGGTGGTCATTTAGTGACAGTAGGTTCCAAAGTGGCCTTGTTACCAATTCCATTAGGAACCACGGATTTTTTGGTACATCACATTCATGCATTTACTATCCATCTGACTGTTTTAATCCTACTTAAAGGTGTTCTATTTGCCCATAGCTCCCGTTTAATAACTGATAAAGCAAATCTTGGTTTTTGCTTTCCTTGTGATGGACCTGGGAGAGGAGGAACATGTCAAGTATCTATCTGGGATCCTGTTTTTCTTGGTTTATTCTAGATGTGCAATGCAATTTCGGTAGTAATATTCCATTTCAGCTGGAAAATGCAGTCTGATGTTTGGGGTAGTATAAGTGATCAGGGAGTGGTAACTCATATTACGGGAGGAAACTTTGCACAAAGTTCCATTACGATTAACGGGTGGCTCCATGACTATATATGGGCACAAGCTTCGCAAGTGATCCAATCTTATGGTTCATCATTATCTGCATATGGTCTTTTATTTTTAGGTTCTCATTTTGTTTGGGCCTTCAGTTTAATGTTCTTATTCAGTGGCTGTGGGTATTGGCAAGCACTCATTGAATCTATTGTTTGGGCCCATAACAAATTGAAGGTTGCTCCTGCTATCTAGCCTAGAGCCTTGAGCATTGTACAGGGACGTGCTGTAGGAGTAGCTCATTACCTTCTTGGTGGAATCGTCACAACATGGGTGTTCTTCCTAGCAAGAATTATTGCAGTAGGATAATGGCTAGGAGGATTTGAAAAGCATTATGGCATCAAGATTTCCAAAGTTCATCCAAGGCTTGGCCCAGGACCCAACTACTCATCGTATTTGGTTCGTTATTGCGACCGCACATGACTTTGAGAGTCATGATGATATTACCGAAGAACGCCTTTATCATAAAAATTTTGCTTCCCACTTTGGTCAGTTGGCAATAATATTTCTGTGGACCTCCGGTAATTTGTTCCATGTGTCTTGGAAAGGCAATTTTGAAGCATGGGTATGCGATCCCTTACATGTAAGACCCATTTCTCATGCAAATTTGGATCCTCATTTCGGTCAACCAGCTATAGAAGCTTTTACCCGAGGAGGTGCTCCCAATCCGGTCAATATTGCTTATTTCGGTGTTTATCAGTGGTGGTATACAATTGGCTTACGCACTAACAAACATCTTTATGTTGAAGCTCTTTTCTTGCTATTTCTTTCTGTCATATTTTTAATAGCGGGTAGGTTACATTTACAACCTAAATGGAGACCAAGTGTTTCATGGTTCAAAAATTTCGAATCCCGTCTCAATCATCATTTGTCAGGACTCTTTGAAGTCAGTTCTCTAGCTTGGACAGGGCATTTAGTTCATGCCGCTATTCATAAATCAAGGGGAGTGCACGTCAGATGGGACAATTTTTTGGATGAATTACCGCATCCCCAAGGGTTAGAACCGTTTTTCACAAGTCAGTGGAATATTTATGCTCAAAATCCTGATTCTAGTAGTCACTTATTCGGTACCTCCCAAGGGGCAGGAACTGCTATTCTAACTCTTCTCGGAGGATTCCATCCACAAACTCAAATTTTATGGCTGACTGATATCGCTCATCAACATTTAGCTATTGCATTTGTTTTTTCAATTTCTAGTCATATGTATAGAACCAACTTTGGGATTGGTCACAACATGGAAGATATTTTGGAGGCACATGTTCCTCTAGGAGGCCTATTAGGATGCAGACATAAGGTTCTTTATAACACAATTAATAATTCTCTTCATTTTCAATTGGGTCTTGCTTTAGCTTCTTTGGGGGTTATAACTTCCTTGGTAGCTCAACACATGCATTCTTTACCCGCTTATGCATTCATAGCACAAGACTTCACCACCCAAGCTGCATTATATACTCATCATCAATACATTGCCGGGTTCATTATGACAGGAGCCTTTGCTCATGGAGCTATATTCCTCATTAGGGATTATAATACGGAACAGAATAAGGATAATGTATTGGCGAGAATGTTGGAACATAAGGAAGCTATAATATCTCATCTTAGTTGGGTTAGTTTATTACTAGGTTTCCATACCCTGGGACTTTATGTTCATAATGATGTTATGCTTGCTTTTGGTACTCCAGAAAAACAAATATTGATCGAGCCCATATTTTCTCAGTGGATACAATCTGCTCATGATAAGACGTTATATGGTTTCAATATACTCCTATCTTCAACAAGTGGTCCAGCATTCGATGCAGGTAAGAGCATATGGTTACCCGATTGGTTAAATGCTATTAATGATAATAATAATTCATTGTTCTCAACAATTGGTCCCAGAGACTCTTTGGTTCATCATGCTATTTCTCTAGGTTTGCATATAACTACATTAATCCTAGTTAAAGGTGCTTTGGATGCGCGTGGTTCCAGGTTAATGCCAGATAAAAAAAAAATTGGTTATGGTTTTCCTTGCGATGGTCTGGGACGAGGTGGTACTTGCGATATCTCGGCCTGCGATGCTTTTTATTTAGCATTTTTCTGGATGTTGAATACTATTGGATGAGTTACTTTCTATTGGCATTGGAAGTATATAATGTTATGGTAGGGTAATGTAGCTCAATTTAATGAGTCTTCCACTTATTTAATGGGATGGTCAAGAGATTATCTATGGTTAAATTCTTCACAACTTATTAATGGATACAATCCTTTTGGTATGAACAGTTTATCTGTTTGGGCGTGGATGTTCTTATTCGGGCATCTTGTTTGGGCTACTGGATTTATGTTCCTTATTTCCTGGCATGGATATTGGCAGGAACTGATTGAAACTCTCGCATGGGCCCATGAACGCACGCCTTTAGCTAATTTAGTTCGATGGAGAGACAAGCCGGTAGCCCTTTCCATTGTTCAAGCACGATTAGTTGGATTAGCTCACTTTTCCGTAGGTTATATATTCACTTATGCAGCTTTTTTAATTGCCTCTACATCAGGAAAATTTGGTTAATTCTTCTTCATCAGTTTCATCAGTGAATGGGTATTGTCATTGATACAATGACAATACCCCACAGAGAAAAAGTAATCAACGTAATATTACTCCATCTAAAATCTGATCTATATTTTTATTCCTGGTAGGTGATAGTACCGACTGAACTCTTATGGCGAGAAAGAGTCTCATTCAGAGAGAGAAGAAGAGACAAGCACTGGAACGGAAATATCATTTAATTCGTCAATCTTTGGAGGAAAAAAGCAAAGTGTCATCATTGGATGACAAATGGGAAATTCATAGAAAATTACAATCTTCACCGCGTAATAGTGCACCTACACGTCTCCATCGACGTTGTTCTTCGACTGGAAGACCTAGAGCCAACTATCGAGACTTTGGATTGTCCGGACACATACTCCGTGAGATGGCCCACGCATGTTTATTGCCCGGGATAACAAAATCGAGTTGGTAGGAAAAGAAAAAAAGTAATTGAAGTTTCTTGTGATAAGTAGGAAAAGAAAAAAAGTAATTGAAGTTTCTTGTGATAACAGGATATACTACCCCTATATAGGGGTAGTATATCCCATTATTGTTTGGTGTACCCATTCTGATTATGATATCAATCAATGGTGCGGAGTAGAGTAGTCTGGTAGCTCGCAAGGCTCATAACCTTGAGGTCACGGGTTCAAATCCTGTCTCCGCCAGACCAGAACATACGAAGTATTTTAGTCCGGAAAGGATTGCTCTATCACTTATCATTTTCTAATTGAATGATAAGTGAGGAAAAGAAACGATCAATATTATTCTTTTTCATATTCAATGTGACGGGCGGGTAGCGGGGATCGAACCCGCATCTTCTCCCTGGCAAAGAGAAATTTTACCATTCAACCATACCCGCATTTCAATGTTATGAATATATATATATTCATAACATTGAAATGGAAAAGACATATATGTTCAATCCCATTCGTAAGTAGATATTATTTTTGATTTGATTTGAATGGTCCAATTGTTCATTTATTCATTCAATTACGGATAAGGAAAACCCCTCCTCCTTGGGCCTGAAGTAAAAGGCCCTTCAGAAGAGCTATAAAGCCCCTCCGGGAGGGGGGGGGAGGGGGTTTGAACCTAAAACATCTAGAACAGATCTAAGATATGAAAGAATTAAGGATACCTACAAAAAGGACTGATCCGATCCATAATGATACACCCGAAAATACAACATTTTTGCTACTTGACCAACCATCGGGAGAGGCAAGTGCAACAGGTACGCCAATCACTAGTAAAAATGAAATAGCAATTAATGCAAACACAGCCGATTGGAAAGCAATAGTCATGGTTGTGATCTTACAAGCTCCCAACAGATTGAATAGACGATACCATCTGATCCCCAATTTTCAATTCTGATCAAATGCACTATGGAAAGGATTTGACCATAAATTGATCGAGCTTTTCAAAATTTTTCAATTTGATATTTGAGTGTGAGAGGAGAGGGAAATTCGTTTCTTTTTTTTTTTTTCCATTCTAGATGATGATGAAAAATCACCATATGTCACGGGTATAGTTGGTATCGACCCGGCCTTATGCTTATAGTTAGGGATTATCCGAGGGGGTAGAATAGAAGTTGTCCCTCGGGAGAGATGGCCGAGTGGTTGATGGCTCCGGTCTTGAAAACCGGTATAGTAAAAAAAAACTATCGAGGGTTCGAATCCCCCTCTCTCCTGTTGTTTTTCAACAATCACATTTATTGGTCCGGTCCAATAAAAAAAAAAAAAAGAGAATAGCTCGGCTGTATATAGCCGAGCTACAAAGATCCAGTTGGAAAGAGAGTATTTGAAAATACTCCTATCCCGCCGATATGGGACATAGATGTAATGAAATTGAATCGATTTATCTTCCATCTGGTTCGATCTATTTTTTCAGTTAAGAGGAGTCATGGAAAGGACAGGTTCGAAATCACGATCAATCCCATTCTCAAATCCTGCTGCAGCTGCACGAGCCCTTCCCGCATGCCACAAATGGCCTACGAAGAAGAAAAATCCTAGAACGAAATGGGAGGTGGATAACCAACTTCGGGGAGAGACATAATTCACCGCATTGATTTCGGTAGCTACACCACCCACACAATTTAAAGAACCTAAAGGAGCATGAGTCATATATTCTGCTGAACGTCGTTCCTGCCAAGGCTGTATGTCTTTTTTCAACTTGCTCAGATCCAAACCATTAGGGCCCCTTAGGGGTTCCAACCAAGGAGCACGGAGATCCCAAAAACGCATCGTTTCTCCTCCAAAGATAATTTCTCCGGTCGGAGAACGCATAAGGTATTTACCTAAACCAGTAGGTCCTTGGGCAGACCCCACACTAGCTCCAAGACGTTGGTCTCTAACTAAAAAAGTAAACGCTTGAGCTTGAGAGGCTTCTGGGCCGGTGGGCCCATAAAATTCACTGGGATAAATTGTATTGTTGAACCAAACGAAACAACAAGCAATAAAACCAAAGAGAGATAGAGCCGCTAAACTATAGGACAAATAAGCTTCTCCGGACCATACGAATGCATGGCGAGCCCATGCAAAAGGTTTGGTTAAGATATGCCAGATACCACCGAAGATACAAATGGAACCTAACCATACATGTCCTCCAATTACATCTTCTAGATTGTCCACGCTAACGATCCATCCTTCTCCTCCGAAAGGAGATTTAAGTAAATAACCTAATATAGCACTTGGGTTAAGAGTTGGGTTCGTAATTTTTCTTACATCTCCACCGCCGGGAGCCCAAGTATCATATA
The DNA here is from genome assembly GCA_034641835.2 of Pinus albicaulis. Classification (NCBI taxonomy): domain Eukaryota; kingdom Viridiplantae; phylum Streptophyta; class Pinopsida; order Pinales; family Pinaceae; genus Pinus; species Pinus albicaulis. The sequence goes on from CM076580.1 coordinate 47,098,815, forward strand.
CACCTCCAAAATACAAAGCTTTGAGCACTGGAAGAAAAGCACCAACACCTAGCAAGATTAGGTGAATACCCAAAATTGTGGTCATTTTTGTTTCTATCTTTCCATACATAGCCAAAGAATGGAAAAGATTCTTCTAAAGTTTCGGGTCCTATGAGTGCATGATAAATACCACCAAAACCTAAAACCGCAGAAGAAATTAAGTGAAGTACCCCGGATACAAAATATGGAAAAGTGTCCACGATTTCCCCACCAGGACCGACTCCCCATCCTAGAGTAGCTAGATGGGGAAGCAGAATCAATCCTTGTTCATACATGGGTTTTTCCGGTACGAAATGAGCCACTTCGAATAGGTTCATTGCTCCGGCCCAGAATACAATTAATCCGGCATGAGCCACGTGAGCCCCAAGCAATTTACGAGACAAATTGATAAGTCGGGCATTACCGGCCCACCAAGCGAAACCAGTGGTTTCTTGATCACGACCAGCTAAAGCTATAGTTCCATTAAAGAGCGTTTCCACGGGGTAAGACCTCCTCGGGGAATATAAGGTTTTCATGAGGCTGATCTTGAGCCGCCATCCAAGCACGAATACCTTCGTTCAGGAGAATATTTTTTGTGTAGAAAGTCTCAGATTCAGGATCTTCTGCTGCACGGATCTCCTGGGAAACAAAATCATAGGCACGTAAGTTTAGAGCTAGACCAACTACTCCAGTGGCACTCATCCATGAACCGGTCACTGGCACAAATAACATGAAGAAATGTAACCAACGTTTATTGGAAAAAGCAACTCCAAAAATCTGGGACCAGAAGCGGTTAGCAGTGACCATGGAATAAGTCTCTTCGGCTTGAGTCGGATTAAAGGCACGGAGCGTATTTGCACCATCACCATCTTCAAATAAAGTATTTTCCACGGTAGCACCATGAATAGCACATAGAAGAGCAGCACCCAATACTCCGGCAACTCCCATCATATGAAATGGATTCAAGGTCCAATTATGAAAACCTTGAAAGAAGAGGATAAAACGGAAAATAGCCGCTACACCAAAACTAGGTGCGAAAAACCAACCGGACTGGCCCAATGGATAGATCAAAAATACAGAAACAAAGACAGCAATTGGAGCAGAGAATGCAATTGCATTATAAGGTCGCAATTGTACAGATCGAGCAAGTTCAAATTGACGTAACATGAAACCTATTAGGCCGAAAGCACCATGAAGAGCAACGAAGGTCCATAGACCACCTAATTGACACCAACGAGTAAAATCTCCTTGTGCTTCGGGACCCCATAATAGCAGCAAATAATGTGCTAAACTATTAGCAGGAGTAGAAACTGCGGCAGTTAGGAAATTACAACCTTCCAGATAGGAACTGGCCAATCCGTGAGTATACCATGAAGTCACAAAGGTTGTACCCGTGAACCATCCACCTAAGGCAAAATAGGCACAAGGAAAGAGCAATAGACCGGACCAACCCACAAAAACGAAGCGGTCTCTGCGTAGCCAGTCATCCACAGTATCAAATAAAGTTTGTTCTTCTTTAGAAGACTTTCCAAGGGTTATAGTCATAGCGATCCTCCTATTTCACTATTTCAACCATTTCCGAGCACCCTATATGATCAAAGGTATACGATGAATTGGGGACAATTTTTCATCCATCATCCTTTCAAAAAAAAATTGGGTTCCGAAGATTCGTTGTTGGAACAAATATTTGAAACTGGACCGGACCGATTCAATATAGGTAAATGCATGATCGCTCGATCCCGAGTTTTCAGAGTTCCTATCTGATCCTCGAATCACCTATTTAATAACATCGATGGAACAATTTCAGGGGAGGGAAGTGCGCTTTCTGCCTTCCATTGACTAGATTCTATTCACAATATCTATTCCATTCAATATTTTTTATTCATTCTCGTCTTGAACCTTCTGCAATGAGACAAAATGAAAAGGAGTATTCCTATTCTCTCTCATACATCTCTATGTATATTCTTACTACTACATCGTGGTCCGATACGAATGAGTCTATGGACAGGAACGAGTCGATTTTTTCAAAACTCATAGAACTAAATGAAATTACTCCAAAGTTATTCTCCTTATATAGCAAGAAGTTATATATTTAACCATTGTGGTCCAAAAGGGGAGGGGAAAACCTTCTTTTTCCCCTTTGTTTTCTCTTTCCACATCTTCATTTCGATCCGTTTCTCACCGGTGTAATCACCAAAGTAAAATGTACTAAATATTCATATAAGAATATTTAGTACATCGTAAAAGAATCACGTATTTTATTTGTGTATCAATTTCGTCTAAGCAGAGAAAATAGGTTGTCCGTAATTCGGCTCGGAATGGACTTACTTCAGGATCTATATCTCTTTCTGTCTAGGGAAGGGAGAAGAGATTATAAAAATCGATCCGACGAAACATTCAATCAACAACCAAATAGGGAGTTCGATCAACTCAATAAGAACGATTCATTTCGGATAGGAAAGGTTCACTTTCCAAATCTCCATCAAATTTCAATACCAGAATAGCTTATATATTCATAACCCGATGGGTCAGGTTCACTTACCGGGCCTCTCCTTTTAGTCGAGCCCCTCACCATATGAATAGTGAGTGACTCCGTCCCTACCGGGCCTCACCCATATGAATGAGTGAGCGACTCCGTCGATGGCGGCCTTGACAGTCGAGCGTGCTTACGCACCCTCACCCATATCCCATTTCATTTAACAAATACACAGATCAAATGGTTTTATATCTGATGCACTTGAAGGGGAAGAGTCCACAATCCTCAGTATTTCATTTCATTTTCTGTATTCACTTTCACTTCGTTAGACATCAGTGGGTAGACGACTTCTTAGATATTGAGATAGATAGCTTCCTTGTTGGTTTGTCCGGTCTTTTTCAAGGATGGTTGATTGAATTTTCTTTTATACCTGACTCCCTTTTCATTTAATTTGACAAATATGTGGCATGATTTCTGCGTGTTTGGAAGACTTTACAATTAGTGCTCCTTTCCAGTGTTCAAATGATGAATATGAATAAGAATAATTAGATGGAGAGGTGATTGTCATAGTCATTATCACAAATACGAATAAGAATAATTAGATGGAGAGGTGATCGTCATAGTCATTATCACACTTTTTCAGCTAACCAGCAATGAAAAGGTAATAATAACAGAGTTGTATGAAGTTTTTGTTTATTTTGTGATTCTGGGAAATTTCATGCCCACTGTCATATATCCATAAATACTACTTTGAATCATGATAAAATCATTTAGTAAGATTGCAAATTGAAGGTATTGTAGAGGTTTAAGCACTTTTTATATTGGTATGATTTCACGTAGCTTTAACAAAATTTAGTAGGCAAATTTCCAGTAATGCCTTGGAAAAATGAACAGCTCAGAAACCATAACCAGTAATCCCACTTCAATAATGACTTTGTTTACTCATCAAGATAACTAACAAATTACCATTCGTAAAGTTTACTTGATTCGTTCCATTATTTACCGTTGGATTACCTAGTTATGCTGTGATGAAGATAAAAGATATTTCAGTTTCTTTTAATAATAATAGTATGTCATTATAAAAGGACATCACACATAAATTTTCACAAGAAAATTGCAGCTTAAAGAATAATATTCAAATTTTGTTAATGACTTCTATAATAGCTTCCCTAGATTCCCTCGCAGCTGGCTTCAATTCATTTGTGATGGAAATACTTTATATGAAAATATAATTAAGCCGAATCTTTAAGAATACTTAGTCATATATTGACCGAATCTCTGTATTTCATTTAAGAAATATAGAGATGGAATGGTTTTTCTCTTATGCATTTTGTTGGTTGTTCATCATTTGAGGTCTTTCTGTTTTAATATGATCTCATAACAGGATGTGTGCCTCTTTTTATCATCTCATGATGTGTCTTGTTGCAATGATTAGTTTCAGATTTGTTCACCACAGCAGTTGCAGAATTTCAAGGAAAATCTACATGGTAGAGTCCCTTCCTGCTGTGATAGTGCTTCTTTAGATAATATATCCACTTTCTCATTAAATTATCCATAAATATGAGAGATATATCCAAAAGCTTCACTCTTTTGCACAGATACCCTGTTCATAACTGTGCTAAGAACCAGATTCTCCACATGGCTTCTGCAATTGGCCCAATCCATATGCAATTTAGAGTCCCCCATCACTTGGATCCTTTGAATACCTTCAGCAGATGCACCTTTCAAAATTAATTGCAAGGCATGGAATTCATCTCTATTATTTGTCCCTGACCTGCTGCATACTTGAGAGAAACATAATTATTTTCGTTTATAAACCAGTTTCAACCAGCACCACATTTATCTGGAGTTCCTTAAATATATTTATCGTTTTTTTCAGTTCCCTTTGTAGTATTTTGTAGCATGTCTGACTCTTTTTATCATCTAATGAAAAAAAAACAATTATGTTATTCCAAAATCATGGGTGGCAAATTGTATTAGTAACAGTTCTATTTTCAATCAATGTATTCCATTTGCTTGTGCACTTATGTTTCAAATTGTCATGTGCATCTTGATTTTCAAAAAGTTGAAAAAAACCACTTAGAATATTCAAGATATACAGTTACAAGTAGCATACTTCATAGGCTCATTTACAAATATGGTTACTTTGGTAGTTCAGTTACATGGTTGTTGCCTGTTAGAGCCATGCCAACAGTTTCCTCCTCTCTTTATCCTGCTTTGGTTGTAAATATATATATCATTTCTTGCAATGCCCTTTGCTGTCTTTTGTAGGATGTCTGCCTCTTTTTTATCATCTAATGAAAAAAAACAATTGTGTTATTCCAAAATTATGGGTGCCAAAATATAGTAGTAATAGTTCTATTTTCAATCAATGTATTCCATTTTCTTGTGCGCTTATGTTTCAAACTGTCATGTGTATCTGTCGTATCAAACATGATTTTCAATAAGTTGAACAAACCACTTACAATATTCAAGATATACATTTGCAAGTACCGTACTTCACAAGCTCATTTACAAATATGCCTATTTCGCATTACTATTTCCTTTCCTTTTATACCTATTGTGCAGCTTACAATATTTGCACATTTGCATTGTAAGGAACATATTTGCACAACTTCCACTTGTGCAACTTGCAATAGCATCTTCCATATACCAAATTTGTCGCTATTAATTGAAGAGTGGAAATCATCCAAATTAGCAATTCTACATTTCATCTCTCACAAATTAGCAAGGTGATCGTCATAGTCATTATCACACTTTTTCAGCTAACCAGCAATGAAAAGGTAATAATAACAAAGTTGTATGAAGTTTTTGTTTATTTTGTGATTCTGGGAAATTTCATGCCCACTGTCATATATCCATAAATACTACTTTTAATCATGATAAAATCATTTAGTAAGATTTCAAATTGAAGGTATTGTAGAGGTTTAAGCACTTTTTATATTGGTATGATTTCACGTAGCTTTAACAAAATTTAGTTGGCAAATTTCCAGTAATGCCTTGGAAAAATGAACAGCTCAGAAACCATAACCAGTAATCCCACTTCATAATGACTTTGTTTACTCATCAAGATAACTAACAAATTACCATTCGTAAAGTTTACTTGATTCGTTCCATTATTTACTGTTGGATTACCTAGTTATGCTGTGATGAAGATAAAAGATATTTCAGTTTCTTTTAATAATAATAGTATGTCATTATAAAAGGACATCACACATAAATTTTCACAAGAAAATTGCAGCTTAAAGAATAATATTCAAATTTTGTTAATGACTTCTATAACAGCTTCCCTAGATTCCCTCGCAGCTGGCTTCAATTCGTTTGTGATGCAAATACTTTATATGAAAATATAGTTAAGCCGAATCTTTAAGAATACTTAGGCATATATTGACCGAATCTCTGTATTTCATTTAAGAAATACAGAGATGGAATGGTTTTTCTCTTATGCATTTTGTTGGTTGTTCATCATTTGAGGTCTTTCTGTTTTAATATGATCTCATAACAGGATGTGTGCCTCTTTTTATCATCTCATGATTTGTCTTGTTGCAATGATTAGTTTCAGATTTGTTCACCACAACAGTTGCATAATTTCAAGGAAAATCTACATGGTAGAGTCCCTTCCTGCTGTGATAGTGTTTCTTTAGATAATATATCCACTTTCTCATTAAATTATCCATAAATATGAGAGAGATATCCAAAAGCTTCATTCTTGTCATAGATACCCTGTTCATAACTGTGCTAAGAACCAGATTCTCCACATGGCTTCTGCAATTGGCCCAATCCATATGCAATTTAGAGTCCCCCATCACTTGGATCCTTTTAATACCTTCAGCAGATGCACCTTTCAAAATTAATTGCAAGGCATGGAATTCGTCTCTATTATTTGTCCCTAACCTGCTGCATACTTGAGAGAAACATAATGATTTTTGTTTATAAACCAGTTTCAACCAGCACCACATTTATCTAGAGTTCCTTAAATATATTTATCGTTTTTTTCAGTTCCCTTTGCAGTATTTTGTAGCATGTCTGACTCTTTTTATCATCTAATGAAACAAAAAACAATTATGTTATTCCAAAATCATGGGTGGAAAATTGTATTAGTAACAGTTCTATTTTCAATCAATGTATTCCATTTCCTTGTGCACTTATGTTTCAAATTGTCATGTGCATCTTGATTTTCAAAAAGTTGAAAAAAACCACTTAGAATATTCAAGATATACAGTTACAAGTAGCATACTTCACAAGCTCATTTACAAATATGGTTACTTTGGTAGTTCAGTTACATGGATGTTGCCTGTTAGAGCCATGCCAACAGTTTCCTCCTCTCTTTATCCTGCTTTGGTTGTAAATATATATATCATTTCTTGCAATGCCCTTTGCTGTCTTTTGTAGGATGTCTGCCTCTTTTTTATCATCTAATGAAAAAAAACAATTGTGTTATTCCAAAATTATGGGTGCCAAAATATAGTAGTAACAGTTCTATTTTCAATCAATGTATTCCATTTGCTTGTGCGCTTATGTTTCAAACTATCATGTGTATCTGTCGTATCAAACATGATTTTCAATAAGTTGAACAAACCACTTACAATATTCAAGATATACATTTGCAAGTACCGTACTTCACAAGCTCATTTACAAATAGGCCTATTTCACATTACTATTTCCTTTCCTTTTATACCTATTGTGCAGCTTGCAATATTTGCACATTTGCATTGTAAGGAACATATTTGCACAGCTTCCACTTGTGCAACTTGCAATAGCATCTTCCATATACCAAATTTGTCACTATTAATTGAAGAGTGGAAATCATCCAAATTAGCAATTCTACATTTCATCTCTCACAAATTAGCAATATCAAATTTTCCCTTCGTTTATCTGGACATGTTCTTCTTCACTATCTTGAACTTACTATCTCTATTCACTTGCAGCGTATTGTTTTCTACAAGCCACCCGTTCTACCATGGAGACGTCATTATCTTGCAATTGTCTTCCTTCTCTACTAGCTGGTGCTACCGACCAGCAACCAACCCTCCAAATTGTTGAACTTGCGCAGATCAACTCTGCCCGGACTTCAGCGGCTCGATACCGCGTTTCACTTTCCGATGGTGTCCACAAGCATTCTGCCCTTCTCCCTTCTTCGCACACTTCCCTCGCGCAGGATGGCCACTTGGCTGTAGGTTCCATTGTTCTCTTGAAGAGATGCTCATGCACGTATTCGCATCAAACAATGTACGTTTACTACATAACGCCTCACACCTTCCTCCCCTATACATGTTTTTCCCTTATATCCCTCTATTTCCTTTATTATTTTCTAAATTCCTACATTTCCACTTCATTGATACATTGCTCGTTCTTGCAGGTCACTCTCTATTCTCGAGCTTGAAGTAGTCCAGCACGTTGCCCCATTGGTTGGTGACCCATGCCCTCTTACTCTCTCTACTAAACAAATGGTCCAAGCCATATCATCCTCATCTTCTGCCTCTCCCTTTTCATCACCACCGTCCCTTAACATTCACTCATTGTCCTCCCAAAACCCCGCCGCATCATCTTCAACAACTCTCCCTTTTAAAGCACTCTCCCCTACAAGGAAAACTTGGTCCATCCAAGGCCGTGTCCTTTCAAAAACACCCCTTTGGCATTTTACCAATGCACGTGGCTCTGGGAAGTCACTAGGCTTTGACCTTGTCGACCACGAAAACGAGCAAATCCACGTGTCTGCCTTCAATGAATTGGCTGAATCACTTCATGCTCTCATTCAAGTTGGCCAAATCTACAATGTTTCAAATGGCACCATAAAGGTCCCCAACCCTTCCTATAACCATCTAAGACGCCCATTTGAAATTCTCCTCTTCTCTTCATCAACAGTTTCTCAAGTCTTGAATGATGACCTCACAATTCCTTCCCACACCTTCCACTTTGTACCTATCAATTCCCTTAAACTCTCACCTGCTAACTCAATCGTTGATGTCATAGGTATTGTTAGCTCACTCTCTCCCACCTCTATTGTCCGCAAACGCGATGGCTCTGAAACTCCAAGAAAGACAATTTCGCTTCGCGACATGTCCGGAAACAGCATTGATGTGACCTTGTGGGGAGAACACTGCCATGCTGAAGGGCGTCAACTCTCTGAACTTCGCATGGCTCGTGCAGTTACAGTCCTTGCAATTCGAGGTGGTAGGGTTGTCGAGTTCAATGGCCAAACTATCAGCACAATCCCTACCACCTCCCTTGTTATCGATCCAAATATCGTTGAAACGGTGGAACTTAAGCAATGGTTCGAAAAAGAAGGCATTCAATCTTCGTCGCCCTCGCTTAGCGGCAAATACTCAAGCACCAGCAAGAGGCCACTTTCTACAAAAACAATTTCTAACATCCTCTCAATTCCACCTGGAGAAAATGTCCCATGGATGTCGCTCCGTGCCACTGCTACCTCAATTGACTTGCATGATTTCTACTTCCTTGCATGCCCACTTACCATTGATGGTATGCAATGCATGAAGAAGGCTATAAAACAAGATGATGCCACGTGGCGTTGCTCAAAGTGTGAAGGGTCTTTCACCAAGTGTGACTACCGCTACATTCTCCGCCTCCAACTGCACGATCACACTGGCCACCTCGAAAATGTTGTCGCTTTTGACGACGCCGCAAATGGCCTCCTAGGCATCTCTGCAGAGGACCTTTTCCTCCTGTCAGCAGATCCTCAAGCTGTCGTTGACATATATAGCAAAATCAAAGGGAGACAATTCCTCTTCACACTATCTTTAAAGAGAGACACCTTCAACGGCATTGAACGACTGCGACCAATTGTTATGCACGCAGAAGATATGCCTTTTGCTGATGCGTCGAAAATCCTCCTTCAACTCTTGCAACCTCCAACTTCCCCTGCGAACAAAGCACGTCGCCGCCTTTAGGCATACATTTCTTGCCTCTTCTCATTGTTCAACTTCCAACGCTCTTTTCCCTCACTTGACATGCATCGTCGATTTTGCATCTATGTTTTGTAATCGTTACTATATGTTTACAACCCCTTTCCCTTTCTAATAGTCCTCCTAAATGTATAGGTATCAACTCGTTTCTTCATTGCATCTTGTTTATATGTTATTCCGCTATGTTGTAATGGCCCTTCTTAATAAATGAACATTTACAGATGTCGTTTTCCCTTTCCTCCTTCATGCCTTCATCTTGTTTGCAAAACACACATTTTATAAATGCAAATGTCAACATGCTATGCTTAGTATGGAATATAATACAAAATTTGCTTCTTCTTCTTTGCAAAAAATACAGTATCTACCTTTCATTTCCTCTAGCCACCAAATGCAACATGTTCTTGCTTTCAAAAGACATATTCTCTAATTTCAAATATGCAACACTCATTTTTATGCAAACCATATTCAATACATTTCCACTTAAAAATTCACTCACACCATCTCCATATGACTATTTCTATGATGAAATACATAACACAACAAAAATTCTCGCCAAAAATAATAAATAATAGAACATAAAAATATGAAATAGAGTGTTGCATCTTCATGCTTCCCTCTTCTTTCATTATACTTCATGCATTTGGCATGCCTTTCCTTTTTTGCAACAGCTTTGCCAACCACACCAGACAACAGTTTGCAAAGGGAACAACGTCACCGCCACTACGCACTTAACAAAGAAAGAATTACTGCACGTCGTCGTCTCCTCTTTGCAACTCGCCAGGCCAACCTTCTCTCTCAATCTACCACACACCAAACTCCCATTCCTTCACAAAGTACCCTCCTTCCACTACATCCCGCCCAAACTTTCCCATTCACCCTTACAACTCCCCTCCCTAGCCAGCCCTTTCCATACCCTGCAATTCCTTTGCCTCTTACCCACCCTTTCCATGCCCCGCAGCATCTTCCTCCTACTCCACCTATGCAACAATTCCTCCCTATCCAACTCCAACATGCACATCTTCGTTTTCGTGAAAGAATTGATGCACTTAGTCCCACCCAAGTTTGCTCAATTTGTTATGAAGCTTACCCATCCATGAAAACAAAAACAAATAACGGAAACATTTGTTGTGCCCGTTGTCTTGGTGAACGAACAACCCACCGTTTTTCCTTCACAAACAAAATGGACCCAGGTATCCAACCCCATGTCCTCTATTGCCTAACTCAAGTTGAAGAGATGTTGATTGCTCGTGTAAACCCCATTATTCAAGTCACCCATGCACGTGGTGGCCAACTAAAATATTCCGGCCACACTATTAGCTTTCCTCAAGATATCACTAATATTGTGACCTCTCTTCCTCGCATGCTATCAGAACTAGACATCCTTGTTGTAAACAAAACTAGTTCTGAGGAAAATTCGTACGACTTTTTTGTCAGTAGATCACATGTTCATATAGCATTGCAATTCAAACTACAAAATGATCCGTATTACAAATATGTCCACACTAACCAAACTTCCCTGAATTCTTTGCCTATTGTTCCCACCAACATTTCCAACATGCTACGCCATGCCAACACATCTTCCATCCCACTCCAACAAGCCATTCTTGAAAATTGTGATTCTGGACTTCCCCAACCATGCCCATCTGACCTCCACCCATCCTCCTTTGTTGCAAATCTGCCAAACTCTCATTCCGAAATAGATGAAATACTTGCCTACATAGAATCCCCCAATCACTCGCCCATCCATTCACTTCAATGGCCCATCATTGACCTCTCCCCAATCAATGAATACAGCACAGAAGGCCTCTTCTCCATGGCCTTCCCCACCCTCTTCCCCACCGGCTCTGCAATGATTAATCAACCAAGAATTGCAAAATTAGATATGCAAGAATACGCTTTGCATCTAATACGCTACCATGACAGCCGTTTCGCACAACATCCTCGCTTCCGCTACTACTTGTACAACCTCATCATGCGCCATCGCAGCCAAGCAACTGCCTCTGTCTTCATGAAAAGAGACCTTTCAAACACCCTTCCAACAACAATCGCTGACCTTCGCCACCACCTTCAGCAAATTCCCCCTTCCACCATCCCAGACCAGATTATGCGCTTTGGATCGTCCTTGCGCGGCAGTCGATCATTCTGGACTAGAGCTAGACATGAGCTTCACGACATGATCATTCAACAAGGTACCCCTACCATATTCTTCACACTCAGTGCAGCTGATACAAAATGGCCTGACTTGCATAGAACCATGCCTTCCAACCCTCCATCCAATTCACATGAACAAACTCGATGGAGAATCCAGAATGTTGTTGCAAACCCTCACCGTGCATCTCAATACATCCATTGCAGATTCACAATATTCCTCGAAGAAGTGCTACTTAAAGGACTCCTTGTAAAGGATTACTGGTGCAGGTATGCATACTATTCCTTCCATCTCTTACCTTTCATTAACTTCACTTCCACGCATCCATCTTATTTATTTTCCCCTTTTTTTTTTAAGGTATGAATGGCAACATCGCGGCTCTGCACATATCCATGGTTTCTTATGGCTTCCAAATGCACCTACTATGGACACTTTGGATTGGACCAATGCTTCTGCTATCCGTGCAGCTAAAGATTTCTTCGATGCATACATCACTGCTTGGAACCCTCGTCCCATTCAAAACCGGGCGGTTGGGCTAAATTATTCATCTCTCCAAGACCCATGCCTCCTCCAGACACATGAAATTCTTACAGGCAATCAGTTGCAAGACTATGAGCAACTTGTCAATTATGTTCAAAGACACACAACTTGCCACTCTAGTACATGTTTGCGCAAAAGAAATAACAAAACAAGTTGCCGCTATGGAGCCCCATGGGAAGTTCGCGACGCATCATCTCTTCACATTGATAATACTGGTCGTAAATTGTACGCCCCTGCTAGAAATGATGACAAGCTAAATGTGCACAATGCTCATCTTCTTGCAATTTGGAGGGCAAACATGGACTTCCAACCAATTCTATCACGCCACGCTGTGTTGAACTACATTTCAAAGTATGCAGCAAAAGCAGAGGCAAAGTCTAAAAGCTACTACCAAATGCTTTCCCGTCTCTCCCAATGTTCCCCACCTGATGCTCCTACTATTACTGTCGTCCGCAAAGTTCTGACCGAAATTGTCGGTGATCGAGACATTGGTGCACAGGAAACATGCCACATGCTGCAAAAACTCCCACTAGTAAAGTGCAGTCGTTCTTTTGTATCCCTCAATGTGAAAAAACAAATATTCAAACGTGTTTCACAACAATTGGATGGTGATCCTCCATCGACACCTTTCATCGTCTCATACATGAATAGACCACCTGCACTCGAGGATTTTCCTCTTATTGAAGTTGCATGCTCTTGGACATTCTCCTCCCGCCGCAAAAAAACAGCTTGGAAACAGATCTTCCCTCCTATGGTTGTACGTGTCCTTCCTCGTTTCACCTCCATCCCATTGAAAGACTCATCATCCTATGTGGACTTCTGTTGGAGTGAACTCCTTCTATACTGCCCTTTCCGTACACTCCCTGACGACATCGGCACATCCGACGCGACCATTGTCGCACATTGGGAACAAACTAGACATACATATCAAGCTTGGCATGTCCACCGCACCCCAATCGGCCCTACCGATGCTGACTCTTGTTGTTCATCTCTTGATGCCCCTCCCCATGCCCCCACGCTCGACATGCCTGAATGGCAATTTCTCTCTCAACTCCACCCAAGCAACAACATCCTTCTCGATGAACTTGAAATGCTTGGCCATCGTGACTTTGATGCAAATTATAATTGGGCCAACTCCATTATCCCTTCACAATTGCAAGAAACAGCCATTCGCTTCATCAACTTCAACTGCTCATCCACAACAATCCACCAAACCCAAACTCCATTCCCACATTCGCTTTCCTCCTTGTCCCCAAGCCAAACCATTGCATTCAATATCATTTTTTCCCACTTCCACACACACGCTCCAGGATCAATTTTAAAAATGATAATCCAAGGCACTGCTGGTACTGGAAAGTCATTCCTAATTGAATGCCTAAAAAATTCCTTCCTTGAAAACTCCACCAATGGACCAAGCCCCCTCCTCTTGCTTGCTCCGACCGGTGTTGCAGCATTCCACGTCAATGCATTGACAATCCACTCTGCTCTTCGCATCCCTATATCCTCTATGCAACCTTTAGAGGGTCAAGCCCTCCTAAACTTTCAAGAACAACTCCGAGATGTGAAATACATTCTAATTGATGAAATGAGCTTCATTGGTCCTAAATTTCTTTCTCAAATCGATGATCGCTTGCGGGAGGCATTCCCATCAAATAAAAGCAACCCTTTTGGTGGACGCTCTATAATTCTCATCGGGGACCTTGCCCAGCTTCCACCTGTCAAAGACACACCAATGTATGTAGGCACTTCTCGTGGCACTGCACTATGGCAAAGCTTTGATACTGTGGTTACACTTTCAACAATTTTTCGTCAACAAGGAACTAGCCCTGCTCAGATTTCCTTCCGCGAACTCCTCTCCAACCTTCGCAATGCAACACCCACTATTGATGATTGGAAGCTTCTTATGACACGTTCAAAAACAAACCTTCCTGCAGCTGAGGTCCAGTCATTTTCAAATTCTATGCATCTATACGCCACAAATGAGGTTGTTGACATGCACAATAAAACCATGTTGAAAACACTCAACCAACCAATCGCACGTTGCTACGCTACCCAAAGGAAGGAATTTAGAGGCAACAACGTGGAAGATGAACAACTAGCTGCAAAAATTCTCCTTTGCATTGGACAACGAGTTATTCTAACAAGCAACTTGTGGATTGAGGTTGGCCTTGTCAATGGTGCCCTCGGCACCGTCCACGAACTTTTATATGCACCAACAACTAAACCGCCCGAACTGCCATTATTTGTCGTAGTCGACTTTCTTCACTACAAAGGTCCACCATGGGATCCTTCAAATCCTAAATTTGTGCCGATACCCCCCATAACAAGGGGCTCACGCACAAAAATTCCGCTTCACATGGCATGGGCTTTGACAATCCACAAATCACAAGGCATGACGCTGGATAAGGCAACAATCGACATCGGAAACATTGATCGACAGGGTCTCACTTTCACAGCAGTATCAAGAGTTCGGTCATTAAATGACCTGTGCATCTCCCCTGCTTTCTCCTTCTCTCGCTATTCCCGGATGAAGGATAACCCTTTCATCATACGCAGGAAAAAAGAAGAAGCTCTACTCACCTCAAAATCTGTTACTCAAGCTCCTTCAAACCCCTCTACTATTGGTGCCTTGCCATCCCACTAGCTATTTACTATTCTGCTTTCCCATTTCACTATATCTTCTATACATCAGTCACTAACATGCTTTCATTTCTTGTGCAGGAACATAATGGACCATAAATATATCTCGCAACTCCAACAATTTTTCATAGAAATCAAGGAACAAGAAGCTGCGCTTCTAAATGTGCAGGAGCGCTTCCTACGTCCACCCAGGCTACCTCTTTACCGGTTGCGCCCCACAATACAACTACTTCAACGGATCAGAAATTGGATGAATCTCCTCATCCATATTCATGAAAGGGATGCACACAGAGCACTCTGAGCACACTATCTTGACCGTGTACCTTCTCTGGACGTGAAATGGTGCTGTCGCTGTCGAGCAACACCTTGTCTATACGACTAGTTTTCCCTCTACTGCAAAACCATCTAACCATTATGCTACACATGATGCAATTTTGTCAATACATCTTATTTTTTCTTTGAAAAATATACAGCACATCTTACTTTCCAAACTCTTCCTACTCAGAAATTTCTGTATATACAAAAAAAAAATTGAAGGTTCCTATGGGTTCTCTTGATTAAAGTTTGTCTTATAGCCATGGGATCTACTGCTATTATGGGTTACTGATCACAACAAATTATGATCAGTACTCATGAGTTTGATGCCATATGACAACTATCAAACAGTAGTTCTATGTTTACTGCTCAGCACTTTTCAATCAATATTCATACTTATGTTGTAGCATGCGTTATGTTATATAAAGCTGTTATTGGTACTTGTTGATTTTAAATTTTCTCTCCGTAAACAATTGTCTATGGGCAATCAAAAGTTCAATATGCAGACAAGTGTGCATCATAGTGCAAAGAGCTGTGTGAATGGATTCTTTTCTTTTTAGAAATTTCCATTTAGCATTCATTCGTTTGATTTCTGTGTATTATGTAATCAATTCAATTTTACACCTAACTTGAGCCCTTATGTTACTATGGATTATGGGTTATAATGGATTCCCATTGTCATGCTTAGTGGAAGGCAATTGCACATACGAGCTCAATTCTTGCTGTCTTGGGATTCTCCTTGATTTTAATCTGATGTTTAGTGGAAGGTCATATTAAGTCAGTTGAGATAAGTTCAATCCCTGAGCTATGTCACTCAGTAGTTTTCAGTTTGATTTCATTGGAAATTGCACATGTATCGTAGTGCTTTCAAGGGATGGCTTAATGGAGTCATATTCAGCACAGCACCTTAATGATGAGCTCAGTTCCTGTACGCTCAGAACAATGGTGCACATACACATGGGCTGTAATTTTGCCTACCTATCTAATGGTTTTTAGTCTCATGTTCAATGGAAGGAGAATAATCAGCATTACGAGTTCTTCTGTCAGTATGATGGTTATTCAATGACAAATATTTATATGCTTACATGAGTTTATTTCATATAGAAGGGTGATGTTAATTTAACAAATATCATCGGTTTTAATGCCTGCAGCGTGTTTCTGAGTCTCAGCAACATTAGATTGTTGCTTCACGTGGAAGGTAATTATTGATCATGTCAGGAATTCGATTTGTTTCCAACTATTAATTAGTAGTGATGCATTTATTACCTTTCATATATCATTTATAAACTAAAATAGTTATCTTTGTTCAACTGAATTCAAATAGCTAATAAGAAATTTAGCCCTAAATTTTTTATTTTCTCTAATTGCATTACTTTTACTTTTCATTCCTGTGATCTCAGATTGACCCTGTGAAATACAAGAACACATTTACTGGCATGAACATGGTCATAAAAGAGCAAAGAATTAAGGGGTTATTCAAGGGTTGGGCTCCAACTATGGTGGAATACACTGCACAAGGTGCGTTCAAATATGGGTTCTATGAGTTCTTCAAAATGTACTATTCGGACATTGCGGGAGCCAAGTATGCTGCCAAGTACAAGACATTGATCTACCTTGCTGCTTCGGCCTCTGCAAAGGTCATTGCTCATCTTGCCCTCTGTCCCATGGAGGCCATTAAAATGAGGATGCAAACACAACCTGGATTTTCCAGATGGCCTGCAATGATGAATATGCTCCCTCCTGCTTTTTTTCTAACCCAACTGCATTTCTTTCTGTGTGGATTGCAGTTTGTAAAAGGGCATTGGTCCGCTATGGGGACGCGAAATTCCTTGTAAGTTTATCTTCCATTCTTTGCAATCTGCAGCCGCATGAATCTACCAAGCCCATGTCTCTGTCTGCCAAGTTTTACATACTATATTTAGATTTGGAATTTTTTAAACTGTATTATCTTCTTTTTCTGTTGAGGGTTTGTGTCCGGGGAAGCAAGGTGTGCTAAAACATATGTGATATTTATAGGTATACTGTCCTGTAGTTGCCAAATTGGTCACTACAACTTCTAGAATTATGTAATAGCAAGCAACGAACAAAGTTAAACAGAAATTTATAAACTGTAGAGGATAAAGAAAAAGATGAAAACCCTTTTCACTAGAAAATGTTAATCCAATTGTAAAGATTGAGATTCGCTTATTTTTTGGTATTTAAGGCAAAAAGAGTCACACGTGTGTATGTTCTCTTCATCTTCTTGGTTGGCAGCAAAACCTATTATATGGGTTTTAGAACTCGGACAATTTATTTCTGTCTCTGTAATCTGTCTGGTTTGTGCTTATAATTTGTATTGGGCTCAAACTGTAACTTGGCTTGTACTATAAAAGAAAGGTTAAAAGAAGATTGGGCAGCTTGAGATTTCTCTGATTTAGCTTGATTACCTTCTTACAGGACAAGGACTAGTTACAGAGAAAGCAAATAAGTAGATTTTTCTTCCATTGTATAGCCTGAAGATTAAAACAGAAGATATTTATCCAATGCCTGGAAGCATTCGAGTATCAGGTAAGCATCTGATCTGAAAAGTCTGAACAAATTTTAGCATGCAAAAATTGCCATCAATGTAATTGAACTTTCCTGTCTAATGAATGATTGTTTTATTTTACTCTTTTCTCTGTGCTATTCGATCTCTTTAGTTTCCGTTGTCAAGAGGTTTATAGACTAAATTATAGTATTTGCGCTTTCATTTTATGCAGTTCTCGAGTCTGTAAATCTGCCTTCCGAGGCAACAGGTGAGAACAGTAAATTCTTAATTCCGGCTTCATGTTTTGTGGATGCATATTTTGGTGTTTCAAGTTTCAAGACTACTTTTATTCAGAAATGACAAGACGAGGTTTAATTTTTACTATCCGAAATAAATACTCTAAACTCTATTGAGTAAGTTTACTCTATTTTTTTGTTAAAGGATCTTAACTTGAATGATTTGGTGAGCAATTTGTTTATCTACCTAGCTGAGTGAGTTCAAGTCTCAAAAGATATGTTGTAATTGACCTCTATCTGGCATTTATGAAATAGTTTTACCAGATGCAATAGTGATAGCCGATCTTTAGAAATTAACCTTTGTCCAAAAATTCTGAATTCTCATTCCAGTTTGAGACCAAAAAAAAAAGAGTCCACTCTGTTTATTTTCCATTCTTTGTTTAATCTGCAATAGTGAACTCCTCTGCTCTCTGCCTTTATACTTTGGAAAGCCGGACACCATATTACTAAAGGGGATGCATTTATCACACTCTTCGTCTTCCGTGGATACATGCTAAGTCACCATTACACCAAAAAAACCTTCTTCGTACCTCCCCATGCAAGTAAGGCAAGTGCGTGAGATTCAGCTGCTGCAGCTAGCTTATCACAAGCATTTTTAAAGACTATCGTTTATACTGATAAGAATTTTTAAAGACTATCGTTTGTGCTGAACATTAAATAGATGTACAATCTATAATTGAAAATTTTATCAATTTTAGTATACAAGGTGGAGACATCTCTGCTCATAATGGTAGAGGTGGGGAATCGATTTATGGATTGAATTTTGAGGATGAAAATTTTCTCTTGAAGCATGCACGAAAATGTATGTTGTCAATGGCCAACTCTGGACCTAATACCAATGGCTCACAATTTTTATGGCACGGACCTCTCATCTGGATGGAAAACATGTGGTATTTGGAAAGGTAATAAAAGGCAGAGGAGTTATAAGGGCAATTGAGCAGGCCCCTGTTGGCAACAATGATTGTCCCTTGAGTGATGTTATAATTGCAGACTGTGGAGAAATACCAGAAGGTGTGGATGATGGTGTTCTTGACTTCTTTAAAGATGGAGACAAATACCTAGATTGTCCAGGTGATTTGGATCAGAAACCTTCAGAGCTATCGTGGTGGATAGCTGCAGTGGAGTCCGCAAAAAGTTTTGGAAATGAGCATTTCAAGGTGATTTTGCTGACTTCACAGATCCTTTTTTTGTCATGCAATGATTTTGCTGACTTCGCATATCCTTTTTTTGTCTTGCAATTATAAACCTAGAATGAGTGTATTGGCTTTTTCGAAGAGTTTTTGTGCTTTTAAGCTATTTGTTTTGAGAAACTTCCCATTAGTTTTTTTTTTCACATTCATAAGCATGTTTTCTTGCAGCTCCGTCTATCATTAGAGCTTCACATCTCTAACAAAATTTATGTTATGAGCTTTAGCATAGTTGCAAAAAATGAAAAGAATGATGCTTTTGATCCTCAATGCAAGTTTGGTTAAAAATTAAAATGTTAAATTTTTGTTACTGCAATATTGATAACTCAGTAAATTTTATGTAGGGGATAAATCTCTTTGATTGCTTCCTGCTATTGTGTATCTTGTTTGATCAGAGCTAGGTTAGTTCTAATTTACTTGAACTTCCTTCTGTATTTTATGCTTCACAACATTTCAATCCTTCACAAAACATTTCACATGTAATGCTTGGAATGAGGTTCATTGTTACTACAACTACTATTGTTGACAGTATTCTCCTGTTTATCGATTTGCTGGAGTGGCTGAACTTGACTCTCAATTCTTAATTTTGCAGAATGGGAATTACAGGATGGCCTTAAGAAAATACAGGAAGGCTATGCACTATCTTGATCATTGTTGGCGCAATGAAGAGCTTGATGAGGGTATTATTTATAATTCCACTATTTTTGTTTTGTTATTAGCTGTTGAGCATGTAACAAAATTGATCTTAATGTGCCTGTGAAACAATTGAGTCAAACATCCTTATCTGAGTGTGCATATATCTCAAGTACTCATCTAGATGATACTTCAGGCTATGAGTGTTTTTGAGGGCCGATATTGTTATGTGGAATTATTTCACATTATTTCATATCAATGGCTTGCCATTATTTAGAATACAGTCATAGCTTCACATATGATGCCTTGATTTCTTCCATGACTGATGAATTTCGGTACTTTGAAGTGATATTTAGTTGGAATTCCATGGCAGGACTAACAAGTTAGTTTTATGGGTTGACAGAAAAAATCCACAGATTACGGAAGATAAAGTCACAAATCCTGACAAATAGTTCTGTAAGTCTTCTTTCAGATTTTTTTCAATTTTTGGTGCGTTCAAATGTCAGCATGCTACTTAAGTGACTGCTTGAATTTACACCAAGATTCCGACTTTCAGTTTTAACATGAAAAAATATTTCAACTGATCTTTCTTGCGCTGTGATTCTATTTTTATTTGCTGAAATAGTTTATATAAATGAACTTCAGGGATTAACTTGCAAGGTCCTCACTGCAAATGTTTTTTTTGTTGTTGTTGATCTTATTGAATAGAAGGCAGATATGTGTCAATAAAAGGTATGGTTTTCCTTCAATTTTGTATGTTTAAGATTTATGTTGTTCAACCCAGGCTGTTGGTGGCATCTCCAATGTGTAACTCCCATTTTAAGTACTTCCTAACATGCAGTTGTTTTTTTCTCTTGTGTGATGAGTAAAATTAATCGTTTTGATTATTTTCCTCTTTTCGTGTGTTTAAGTTAATGTTGGGAAAAGGGAGTACCAGACAAAGCCCTCCAAGGCAGATGGAGACAGGACAACAGCATGGAATTCAGATTTTACATTGTAAGTGACTGGTTCTCATGCAAACGTTTAACTCAAACTTGGTTTATGCCCTTCCGTCTTTTATGACCATGTCAATTCTGGTGCAGTCTTGTACTGAATCTCCGAGACAATCTAGTAGTATCACTTCTTGATAGCAAGGGAAATTCAATTTCTGAAACAGGTTTCTTTGTTTAAACCATTGCTTTCCATGTTAATTATTAAATATTGGTAGCATGTTTGAAATAATTATTTCCTCTTATGGATGTATTGACTTACTTGCTTCCCATTACGAAACAAAAATGAACCCAACATCAATCAATCGATTTGATTCTGAATGCCCAAAACAACAAACAATGGGTATGAGAATTGACAAACCCCAAGAGCCCAAAAAATCAAGTGGGTTGATTACTCAAAGCCCAAAACCAAACACAGAAACGATTTTGCAGCAGGGCAGGAGAGGCGAGGAGGAGGTCTTTGAATGAATTTTCAGAGCCCCATGCTTTTATTTTATTGGTGGGAATGCCAGAGTACCAGAGTCAGTGAAAGTAAAGTATCGTGCTGGTCACTGGTTTATCTTGAATACATGCTTCTAGTTCTGTGTGCCCTTAGGTCTTCCCTGGCATTGTCATGAAGTTGATACTCAGTTCATGCTCTTCACATGTCTCGTTCTTATCCTTAGATACAGACCCTTATCAAAGACCAACATGATTTTTTTTTTTCTTTTTATGTATATATTCAAATTAGTTTATCTGCTTGAGGTCTCTCCAGTTTGTATATATCCATCTTTTAAATTCAATTTCAATAGACCTTTAAATTCAGAGAATATGAAAACTAACACCATGTCAACTAGTGAAGGAGGCTTTGTACTGGTGATATTCTGTCACCTAGTCAAGCAGGCTTTATGGTGGAGATATTCTTCACTCAGAATCAAATAAACCTAGGCATACATGCTTTAAGATCATTTACATTAAGTTTGCACCTTTTATTTCAAAAATAAGAAGTTCAGAATTAAGTCCAGCAATAAAATATTTCAATCTCATCCCATTGCTCATATGTGCAAAACACAAACAAAATGCTATAAAAACAGAAAAATATACCTCTTGAATCTTTTCCAACCTACTGATCAATACAGTAGAAGAAACTTCCCACTTACAGTAAAAAAAAAAAAAAAAAACCCTTCCATATTCCTAAAACAAAACAACATTTCAAAATATCTTATCACATAAGCATTTTTAACAATTAAATGGGTCTGAATCTGTTCAATGGTTTTATTAATATATTGGTATCATTATTGCAGATACTCTGATGAAATTCACATCATTTGAGAACACAGTAGAAATGCTATACAAGCATGTGATCCCAACCCCAAACGAGCAATGCAGCACACCTGTTGAAGTCGGTGTCAGTTTTACAGGAGGATACATCGCTGTGATATTCTGTGCTGTCATTTCTCACCCTGCAGACAACCTGCTCTCCTTCCTCAATAATTCTAAGAGCGCTGCTGTGGCTGAGGTGGGAGAATATTCATTGAGGTGTATCAATGCAAAGCTTGATTAAGAGGATTTCAACTTTAAATTTTATGGTTTCTGAACTTTAACTTTATGGTTTCTGTATTACATCATAGCAGGTGATCACCAATTAAGTTGCCATGTAGAGAATATCAATACAAAACATTAAATGAGTAGTTCCTGTACATATAGGCGTCCATTAATGCTTGTATTAAGTGACTAATTGTGTTGTTTGTTCCTATATCCATTTTCATATATTTGCATTCTGATAGCAAGCCTTTTTCATATTGTCTCAACTCAAAGATAATCCCATCCCCATTCTCACCATATCTTTGAATGGTCTACACCTATTATTTACAAATTCCAGCCATTGTGATATTATTAAATGTAAAGGGTGCGAATTGCCAAAACAATTTAACATGCAAATAAACTCTTCTTTTTCTAACTTGTTTGATATGGTATGAAATCTTATGTTCGTGTCCACATGGAGAATTGTATGGTGTCAATATCACAATTTGTATTTTAAAATAATCTTTAACTCGTAAAGTCTTCTAAGTAATTTTATGTCAATAGTTCAGCCCTGCCTACGAGTGCCCAAACTCAATTAAACCTCGAATCTTATTTTTTGGGAAATCAAATATTTCTACTCTTCCCCTAGTTCTTGACCACGCTCAGCAAATCACTCTTGTGCATTTCCAAACCAAAAAGAAGAGGAGAAAAAAAAAATAATAATAATAATAATAATAATTAAATAAATAAATAAAATATCAAAAAATAAATAGAAATAAAATAAAATAAAGATATACTTAAAATTAAAATAAAATAGATACAAAAAAATCTTTATTGCAAAAATAAGAATACAATAACTAAACAAATAAATCAATAGAACAAAATAGAACAAAGATTAATAAATTAAAAAAAAAATTAAAAAAAAAATAACATAAATTACAACTTAATCATATTAAATTAAAAATTAATATTTTTATTGCAATAAATATAAATATTTAAAATTCAAATTAACTA
>CM076580.1:47122106-47324606 GCA_034641835.2 Pinus albicaulis
ATTGGTTCATAAAGGTGACTGTTATAGGCAACCTCTATTCTTCTCATTCAATTTTCAACCCAGAGTAAGTCTTCTTATTTCAGGAGTGTAAGCACAGTATATGCAACTGATATCAAGAACAACTACTCTATATTATCATGAAGAAGATTATCTAATTCTCGAAGTTCAATCAACTCAAAGAGAAATGAAATTGTAAAATGCCGCTAACTATTCTATCTATGTAAGCTCAGAAAAGTGCAACCTACGATTGAACAACACATTGATGAATTGAACAGCAGTCCTACTGAATTGAACAGTAACTTCAATAAATTGAACAACAATTGCTTATCTAATTTTGCAATGGAATTCTCTGCAAACTAACTAGCTGACATCTCTTTGCATCAATCAACAACTAGACGCCTTATAGTCCGGAAGGAAGGATCTAATTCTTAGTGATGCATAGCATTGAACAGTGGTTATTATAAATCTCATAAAACAAATATAAAAGTGTTGGGAAATGATGAAAGCATCTAACAACTACAAAAACAATTACTGTAAGCCAGAAAGCATGAACGATAAACTATCTTAATGAAAGAGGAAACTGCAGCATCATAGGTTTATAATTTAACAAGTGGAAAGATGTCTCACAGAATGCATCAAATAACTGAACATAAATTCCGTAATTAACGTACAGCACATATATTAGCGAATAAAATCCTAGGGCTGGGCCCAAACCACCAGAAGTATAACGCAATGGAAAAATCGGGAAATGGCTATTCAAAACACCAAAATTCTTTATTAAGTCAAAGGTTAATACATGAATACAACTGGACAATTTTGTCCTAATACGTCTATTACAGAAGACAATTCCTATTCAGCTATGTCTATCTCGTTCAACTTCAGCCTTTTAAAGGTGATTTTACTCAGTGGAACGGTCTTTCCCAAATGACGGTCCGTTGTTCATGGCTGTCGTTTGAGTTCTTCGGATGTGGATCTGTCTTTCCATTTTTTGCTGGTCCTTGTGGGTCATTGTGATTTCGTGAGTCTCTGTCTGTGAGTTGTCTTTTGGTCATCATCGATTCATCTGCTTTTTTTTCCTATGAATAAAGATGCAATAATTCAAATTCTTGTTGTTTAAACATCCTTTTTACCGTTAGTCCATTTGTCCTAATTTTACATTAATCCTCCTTTCCTTTACTGTTAAGATGAGGAAAAATTCCTAAAAGGGTATGATAATTCGAAGCAAAGGTAGGGTGAAAATGTACCTTATGTTCAGCCCAACATACTCCCCTGCTTACCTATTTGCAAATCCTCATGCAAACAAATGATTGAGGTGTAACTGGGTCAGAGAATAGGCAGGGTAGACTTCTTCTTTGTCTGCTCTAAAACCCTGTTCTTGTCTAATTTTCACAAAGGCAGCATTTGTGTGCCCTTCTGGCAATTCGTAGTCATGATCATAACCCTCAAAGGGGTACCAGATGAGAGGGAATCTATACCTGCACCCTATCCATGCAAAGCCCGTGTTGAAGACCAGATTGCTACATAAAAGGAATCTAGAGGTAGCCGCTTTGAAGTTTCTATAGTCAAATGGCTCCCTGTTTTTCACATTGTTCATGGAGGCCATCCACCCTTGTTTGGTTGCTGCCAGAGCTGCATCCTAAATGTCTTCAAAATACTCCCACCCATGTTGTATAATTTCCTTATGGATAGGTTCTAGTTTAGTCCTTACTCCTTTTCTTCGCATGAAATTCTTGTGTTGGATGAACAGTTGTAGGGGTTTAGTAGGCTCCCCTCTGACCCATAGGTCTAGGCCATGTTCTCTCTTTCAGAAAATTTTGTAGGCTTTAGCCCAACCAATCTGGTTCTTAGCAAAAGAGAGGAAGGCCTAGAACTGAATATCTCCTATAAAGGGGCTAGGATTATTATCCCTATCCTCCTCTAGGAAGAGTTTGTGCATGTAGAGTTCACACAAAAGGTATTGGACCTGTTCATCTTGATCATTGCAGCAATGGAAAAATTCCTCTATGGTTTTAAAAGTTGTGGGCTTCCCCGCCCTGACGGCTTTGATATTCAGCAATAAATATTGTTCAACTAGAAATAGGGCATAGTTGGTGGCTGGTGCCCTGCATGTTAGTGCATCAGAGTACAAAGAGAAAATCATAGTGATTTTTTTCTTGGCTTGTTCCACCTGGTGATGTGCTCTTTTTACCTTTGCCTATTCTTCTCTGAGTTGAGAAAATGTTTCATCCTCTGTTGTAGAAAGGTTTGTGAATTTCTTTAACAGTGCCTGATACTCTTGTGCGGGCACTACTTCCTTTTTGCATTGTGCTAACTCATGATGTATTCAAATTAATTCATTATGCCATTTTTTATTGAAAATTTTTTCTACCAGAGGAGCATAGGCAGGGACTTCCTCTGTTTGGGTTTCCTTTTCTTCTATGAATTCCTGCTTAGTCTGTACAGAGGCTTCAGTAGTGTCCACTAGGTTTGTTTGTACCTCGATCTCAGTAGTGTTTGCTAAGTCAATCTGCATCTCAGCTTCAGTACTGTCTATCAAATTGGTGACCAACATTGTTTGGGTTTCTGTGGTGGTCACTTCTTTCTTAGGCTTCTGGGCCTTGATTATCTCCTTCAAATACTTCCTCAAATGTTTTACCATTTTCCTTAACCCTTTGCAGGTCTTGCTCAGTTTCTTAAACTTATTTTCAGCTAAATTTTCTTTTGTCCTGGTTTCACCAAGGGATGGAGGAGCAGCAACCTCATTTTCAGGAATGGGTGTCAATTTCAATATTGTCAGTGATGGTGTTTTCTACCTGTACTCCGGAGTTTAATTCTTAATGAAGGTCCCGGCTGGGTGAGATATTATTCCCTTCAGATGTTAGAGGGATTGTTTCCATGCTTGCATTTTGTTTCAAGGGGATGGTGTCTCCTGACTAGTTTTTAGATTCTGTTACCCCTTTTGCCTTCTCTTACATATTCACCCCATCACTCTCGAGAGGATACAAGGCCCTAAAAGCCTATGATTCCTCTTGGTGGGGTAATATCTCGGTGCGGCCAGAGCTACTAGCAGTGGCAGATTGGTCTAACGGTTCCTCTTACTCCTCAGCTCACTCAGATAGGCTTCTAGTTTCATGGGATGCCCTCATTTGCTCCAGGACTCGAGCCATATCTTCCTCATAGTCTTGTAAAGGTATGTTTTGAGGGCTTGAGGGTAGTGAGTGGGATGGCTCTCCCTCCTCTAAGAATTTTGAGGTTTCTTGTTATAAATGCAGTCTTTTGGACCATATTCGCTTGCTTGGTTATGAAGTCGAAGCACAGGTCCTTTTCCTTCTAGGTATGTTCATTCTAGGGAGCTCAATTTCGGTCTCAATGGGGTTTTCCTCAGGTGCCTACACGACAGGGTTAACAAAGTTGTTCCGGGATTTCTGTTGCTTACCTAACTCATGCATGATGATTAATTTGATTAAACCATGGTGACTGATGATTTATTGATGGTTTTTAGCCTTTCTCATTTGAATAGCAGTGTCGTGTAATATGGAATTTAAGAAATCAGGCAGATTAATTGAAATCCTTTGTTTAAGAAAAACTAATAATTTGAGTTGATGGGGTTTTACCACATCTTGGCATCCATCGGATGTGATGAATCTCTAGATAAATGCTGCCAATTCCTACTACGGTTGATGTAGAGAGGTAGGGTTAATCCATTTTCCTTTTCGCTCCAATGGTTCTTCTGGATCCTGGTATGATGCGATTGCCTCTCATAACAGAAGGTGATTTTCGGTCCATCTCTCTCCCTTTACTGGTATTCCGGAGACTTCAGCAATAATATTTTATGTGACCAGTATAATCCTTCCCCTAAGCCTGGTCTATCCCTCTTGTAGGTTTTGCAGGAATTAAATTGCTATCTATGTATCAAATCCTTGCAATTTGTGTAAGTATGGCAATCATCCAGCTTGCTAGAGGATGGTGCGAGCTGCGTATGAGATTGGGAAGGTCATGGGTTCATTCCGAAGAGAGTTTCCTCCCATGGCTGATGTGTTTTCTTAAGCTAATTTCTCCTTTTGTCTATGTCCTCTTTCTGTTGGTTAGAATGAACACTGTATGCAAGAGAAAAATAAATTGCAGCATTCTGTCGTAAATGTAGGTAACTTCATACCATAATTGCAATGATCTTTTGGTCTTATCAGCGTATCCAATGGAATTTGTGCAAGAAATTCGCATGCTTAATATTTATGGATAATTACACCCCTCTCTCAAAATAAGGGCATCCACGTCCTCAAGTACAAGAGAGATTTGATCAATCATGAATGCATATGGGGGAAATGTCAGGGTTCAGTACTCATAGTTTGTTTGTGAGAATGGTGTCCGTGGCCTTGGAGCTCAAGTAAAGAGGAGTGATTGAGTAATTATGAGCACATGCAGTGTAAAGGTCAGAATTGGAATTTATCATAAGTGTATCTCATGCGGAAGTGACCGAAGAAGGGAAGAAAGAAGTACAACAATTATTATGATAGGATGTCCTTCTTTAATGGTAAGGTGTGACAAAATCATGATTGTGATAGACAATGATCGGTGCTGTCATCCCGAAGTTCAAACATGAAAGCATAGCTCATTTATAGTTACTTATGTGGTAAAATGATATTATCACTAATTCGAGTAGTGATTTTATGTTAAGAATGGAAGAAAATAGGAGATAATGTATATGTAAGAGTAATTGGCTATTGTTGAAACATACTCTCATACCACAAGCAGAGCCACTGCTACCAGCAGACGTTCATAGCCTCGACAGGGTTGCTATTATAACCCAAAAAATGAGCTAGAATCCTTTATGTAAAAGTAGTTATTCTGCCAATTTTGTGCAGAGATCACCGTGCTAATGTGGTGGCCAGATGGTCACAGTGCCACTCACTAGAGTTTTAACAGAGTGATCAGGCCGGCTCATGATGAGACCTCCTGTCGTTCAATCATTTGAGAAGGTCATTACCCTGGTGTGATGGCTATTGTGGGCATGTCAACTGCTAAACCCTTATGATAATGGTAGGCTGGCTCGTGATGAGACCCCCTATCCTCTCTTAAAAATTTGCATATAGACATAGTACTTATTTTTTAAAAGTAGGAATTTTTATTTATGAAGAGACCACTGTGCTGGTATGATGGCCACATAGTCACAGTGCCATTCACTGGGATTGTAACAAAGTGATCAGGCCAGCTCGTGATGAGACCTCCTATCCTTAAAGTAGTTGAGAAGGTCATTACCCTGGTGTGATGGCCATTGTGGGCATGTCACCTGCTAAACCTTTATGATCATGGTAGGCTGGCTCATGATGAGACCCCCTATCCTCTCTTAAAAATTTTCATATAGACATAATATTTATTCTTTATACATGAAGGGAGGCTCATTAAATCCTTAAGAGTTAGGGATGGTGTGAGAAGTAAAAAGAACTCCAATACAATTAATACCCCTTATTCCTATTTCTTTATGTTAAAGGGAAACACTACTAGAGAGTGTAGAAAGATATATCGTTATAAGACTATGTATTTCGTGATAACATGTTTGAGCAGGGGATGGCTTAGCCCTTCAGTGCATAGATGTACCATGTCAGCTTCTGGGTTATAGATTTCCATTATAGTGTCAAAGGATCATCATATTAGTGATTTTACTACTTTTCTCTTCTTTAGGTGCTAATTCCTACTCAGAGATGTCTTTTATAGCTAGGGTGTGGAATGAGGAGGGATTATCGACAAAAGAAAGAAGGATTGTGTTTATTTAAAGAAAGGAAAAAAAAATCAGTTGTTCAATCCATTTGAACAGTAGTTGTTCAATTAGATTGAACAGCAACCATTCAAATATTCGAACAGTAAAAGCAAAAAATGTGAAAAAACGGTTGTTCAATCCGATTGAACAACAGTCATTCAAAGATTTGAATAGCAAAGAACTAAAAACATGAAAACATGGCTGTTCAATCCATTTGAACATCATTTTTTCAATTAGATTGAACAACAGTCGTTCAAAGAATTGAACAACAAATAAATAAAAACACAAAATCATGGTTTTTCAATCTTATTGAACAACAACTATTCAATTAGATTGAACAACAACCATTCAAACATTTGAACAGTAAATAAATAACAACGCAAAAACATGGTTGTTCAATCCTATTGAACAACAACTGTTCAATTGGATTGAACAGTAGTCGTTCAAAGAATTTGAACAGAAAAGAAATAAAAACACAAAAATATGGTTGTTCAATCCGATTGAATAGTAGATTTTCAATTGGATTGAACAGCAGCCATTCAAAGATTTGAACAACAAATAAATAGAAACACAAAAATATGGTTGTTTAATCCGATTGAACAGCAGATGTTTAATTGGATTGAACAACAGCCATTCAAATCATTTGAAGAGTAAAGAAATAAAAACGCAAAAACACGAATATTCAATCTGATTGAAAAATATTTGTTCAATTAGATTGAACATCAGCCATTCAAATAATTTGAACAACAAAAAAAAAATGCAGGATGATGAAGAAAGAGGGTACAATTGTGAGTATGAAGAATGTACAACGAAGTAAGAAACTAGGAATTGTGAGGAGATTATATACAATATTTACAAATGAAGGTAGAAATTCTCATGTACTTGAGGTTGTGGGGTTATCAACCCCTTCTGCCAAAACTTAGACAGTAGGATCTTTTCGTACCTGCTGACAGAAATAATCCTTTGTGAGAGGTTTTTGATAAAGGCGCACTTTATGCCCGTTGACTCGAAATGTAGAACCAGACCCGTCTATGGTGGTCAAGGTCAGGGTACCGTTATTGTGCACTTCCTGAATTTCGTATGGATCGAGCCACCTTGTTTGTAACTTTCCCAAAAAATCTTGGAATATGGAGTCATAGAGAAGTGCCCAATCTCCTTTCTGTAATGTCTTCCTTTTGATGAGGTTGTCATGCCACTTAGCTCGTTTTTGTTGTATGATTGTTGTGCACTGCAGAGCTAGTAGTCTTATTTCATCTAGTTCATTTATTTGTTGGAGTCTTTTAATCTGGGCCTCCGTCGAGTCCAACCCTACTTCCTGGGTTGTCCTTAGAGTCTTGACTTCGAATTCAATAGGGAAAATAGGCTCTCTCCCAAATACTAGATGATATAGAGAATATCCAGTTTTGTTTCGCCATGTTGTGCGATAAGCCCATAGGGCCTCTGGTAGTCTAGTGGCTCAGTCCCAGCGATGTTTTGATACTATTTTAGTAAGAATTGCCTCGAGGACTTTGTTGGTACTTTCGACCTACCCTTCACCTACAGGTGGTAAGGAGACGTGACTCTATGGATGATATGGTGATTCTTCAGGGTGGTTGTAATTTTATTACCCACAAACTGTGCCCCTCCATTGGTTATCACTTCTAGTGGTAAACCATATCGCACAAATAGCTCAAAAAGGAAGTTAATCATAGATTCTTCCATGGCTCTTGATAAGCCCACTATTTCTACACACTTTGTTACATAATCCATGGCAACCAGTATGTAGATTTTCTGGTTCAATTGTGGGTTGAATGGTCCAATGAAGTCTAGTGCCCATCGTTCAAACGGTTCTACTACCACTTGTGGTTGTAGTGGCATTTCGTCAACTTGTCCTGGGCGGCCCATTCTCTAGCAACTATCACAGGCTTAGACATATTTTTTTGCATATTTGAAAATTGTAGGCCAATAATAACCTAATTTTAATAATTTTTTCCCCGTTCTGCGATCTGCGAAATGGCGACCACAAGGTTCATTGTGACAGGCCCATAGGATGTCATAAATATCGACTTCTTGGATACATATGCGTATATGCATGTTGGCTCCTGTGTGGAAGAGTTATCCACAGATCTAGGAGAACATAGCACTGCGTTATACAATCAGTTTCTGTTCCCTTGATGTCAAATGCCTAGGCAGCTTTCCTACTGCCAATTAGTTCTCTACGTCTACGTACCATGGCATTTTTACTACCATAGCAAACAGATGTTCGTTAGGAAACTGATCATCGACTTCTAGTGTGTCATCTATCTTTGGAATCCTGGATAGGAAGTCTGCTACCATGTTCTCCTTTCCTGGGCGATCCTTGATAGTTATATCAAATTCCTGCAAAAGTAGCAACCAACGAGTTATCCTCCCATTTTTGATTGGTTTATTGGCTAAATATTTAATGGCAGAGTGATCAGTATACAGGATTACTTGATAGCCAATTATATAATGTCTAAATTTATTAATAGCATAAATGAAAACCAAGAACTCGTTTTCAGTCACTGTATAGTTTAATTCAGCAAGAGTGAGATTTTTGCTGATATAATAAATAGCATAGGGCTTCTTGTCTTCTTCTTAACCAAGAACTGCCCCTATCACTATGTCGGATGCATCTGAATAAATGTGAAAAGGCAGCTTCCAGTTAGGACCATGTAAGATTGGTGTCGTCGAGACTAGTTTCTTTAAATCTGCAAAAGCAGTGTCACATTAATCAAACCAATGGAATTCAACATTTCCAGTTAATGCATACAAGGGTGCAGCAATTTGTGAGAATTTTTTTATAAAACTGCAATAATACCCTGCATATCCCAGAAAACTGCATACCTCTATCTGCGTACATGGTGTGGCTAATAAAAGGATTACCTCTATTTTTGCTGGGTCTACCTGTATTCCAGCTGCAGAGATGTAGTGTCCTAGGATTACTCCCTCGGTCATCATCATGTGGCACTTTTCATTGCTTAAACATAACCTGGTAGTAATACATCGTTCCAATACCTTTTCTAGCATTTCTAATGCTTGATCAAAGTCATCACCATATGGGGTGAAGTCATCCATGTCAATTTCAAGCCCCTCATTTATTAAATCAAAAAAAATGTTGAGTATGGCTCTTTGGAAGATTGTTGGGGCATTACATAGTCCGAATGGTAATTCCTTGTAGGAAAATGTACCCCACAGGCAAGTAAAGGTTGTTTTATCCTGGTCTTCGAGGACTATTTGGATTTTATTGTAACTGCTGAACCCGTCAAGAAAGGAAAAGAACTGTTTCCCTGCCAATGTATCAAGGACCTGATCAATAAAAGGGAGGGGGAAGTGCTCCTTCTATGTTGATTTATTCAGTTCTCTGTAATCCACACATATTCTCCATTTCCCATTCTTTTTAGGAACGACTACCAGAGGGGATACCCATTTTCTATCTAAAATATGATAAATGAAATTTACATCCAATAGTTTTTGCAGCTCCTCTTTTAAAATATCTTTTAGATGTGGGTTTACCCTTTGCTGAGGTTACTGAATGGGCTAAGCCTCCTTGTCAGTATAGATGTGATGGGTGCATAGCTGAGGGTCTATGCCCTTCATGTTTGGGTAGTCCCAAGAAAATGCTCCCTGATACTTCTGTAAAACCTTTATGAGCCTTTGTCTTTGGTTACTATCCAGATTGCCATTGATATTAAAAATTTTCCTTGCCTCAATCTCAATGGGTATGTTGTTGCATACAATGATTGTGGGTATTATTGAGCCGCATCTTCATCCAAATTTTTATGGGTTTTTATCAAATAAATACATGATTGTACCTAGTGTTTTAATCATTGTTTATCCATTATGATGTTAATTAGAGGCATTTAGAATTAAATTATAAATTATTGTTATTGATTAAATTTAATAACTATTTGTGTAATAATATCATTAATAATAGGTTTTCATGATGGAAAGAGGAGGATAAGTCTAGCACCAATAGTGCTGGAATGCTTCTTGAAATACATGTGTATGACAACAGAGGTTAACAACTAGATTAGCAGACTCATAGAATGGATGAAAAACTTGCTATTTCACGTACCAAGAGCTACTGCAACATTTTGTTTTATTTTGTCTTTGTTCAATATTGAAGCACCTTCATTTCTATCCTGGTCTACTTAGCTTCATGCAGCAGAGTTTTTGATTAAAAAAGTAATCCCAAGTAAAGCTTCAAAGTCAATGTTAGTTGAATGGGAAAAACCTCTAATCATAGAGGACATCTTATTACAAGGCATAGACCATGATGGTTTTCTTTACATTCCTAGAAAATATGGGCTCATGTTCGGGGCGAAAGAACCATGCAAAAGCCCCTCTCATATGACCATCCACTTCATTGTTGTTATAAATTTTTATACTTCACTTCTCTACACATTTTCATGGTCACACGTTCAAGGTGTTTGAATAGTGGATCTATTGATGTTCTTGTTGCTTCAGTAGGAAATTTTTTTTTTTAATCCAAAGTGAAATCTATTCAAGGCCCTCATATTCAATATCCATGGTAGATACCTGGAAGCAATTGGATGAGGACACCGATCGGGTCAGTGACAGTGGCGGATTGCAATCATTTATGCCAGTGCCAGACGTTGGATGACATTAAAATTCATCTTGTTTCCACCGACTAGGGCCCCTGCCTATAGAACGAGCCTTCACTATTGCACACAACAACAATTGTGGAGAAATGTATTCATCCGCCAGATGAAAATAATGGGACATACAAAATGTCTGAAGTAAAAAGAGTTATCAGTTTTCGGCTTTCACGATATGGATAGATTGCTCCGACTTGTTCGATTTGCCAAGGAAGCAATCGATATAGTAGCACCAATCCTCCTCCATGCAGGCAGACTAGAAGAAGCGCTCAAGCAATGTAAAACGGTGTATGTTGGAAAATGTAGGAGACGATATTTTATAAGTGTTGAGTTTATGAAACATGCATCTTTACTGTATAAAATTACCAGTAAATAATGTAGTGATTAATAGGCTTAACATTTGGGCACTATCTATGCCAGTGTCAATGCCCTTCCCTTTGCATTTCCTCCACCTTACAATCAAGGTCACAGTCGAGAAGGGAATGAAAATGGTCAGCGGGTCACTTTACAAGGGGAAGCAGATGAAGCGCCCAACTTAGTTACCATCAACATCGTATTTGTGGCTCGACAAAAGGAGCATCCCAAATTCAAGAAGAAAACGGTCTTTTCATTGATCATACTTTATTATTGACATAGGCATTGTGTCGGTTTAAGTTTATATCGACCCATTTGGAAGATCGACAACTTCTTATTAAATCTAGTCCCAGTGAATTTGTTAAGCTAGGTCAGTTCAAAGTTATTAATGATGAAGGAATGCTTGTTTACCAGTGTCCATTCATGAGGGGTGAATCTGAAGAAAAGCTAAGGTTCCATTTTGCAAGATCTCATTCGAGTCTCGAGCTTACAGGTGTGCCCAGTGAGACCGCTAGCTGAGGAAGGAGAAGTCAAGGTGAAACCATAGAAGCTTCGAAAATCAGGTTGCTTCTTCGAAGCTGGATCATAATACTATAGATCGGAACATCTAGTTCTTATACATCCAAAAAAATTCTAGCAAGAGAATCTTTGGCTTTAAGGCAAAGCTCATCCCAGAAGAACATTGGTACTGACAATTTCAATAAGACTTCAAATTATTCAGATAGTTTATCTTCAACTAAACTGATTTGGGATGCTAGTCTCTCTCCTCAAATAGAAGAGGTTACATGAGCTAATGAAATAATGGAAACAATGGTTCCTTCTCATCCTAAGGGGGAATATCCAATTAATTTGATGGGATTCCAAAGGCCACCATTTGTAAACAAGAAGACACCACAAATTCATTTACCAGTGAATTTTTCTTCTTTTCAACTACCTGTACCAATTGGAGATCGCCTCTTGCTTGCCAATACAGGCATATGCACATTATGTTGTCTCATTCCTGACAACATTAACATAAAAACGATATGGATATTCCAAAATCTCTGGGTGATACATCTATGAGAAGCTCATCATCACGCAAGGAGGAAATCAGTGAAATCGCACTTCATCAACATCCCAGGAAAAGAGGAATGATTCACCAGAATCGTTCCCTCTTTCAATATTTAGTTGCAAAACTAATTCTTATTCCAGAAAATTGTTAAAACTAATAATCTCCTATATTCTGATTAGCTGTTGAAATCCCCAAATTTGTAATTAAATGTATATTTATATGTTTCCTGGAGCAGCAAAGAAGGGAAGTAATTCTTGAGTCCATCATTTAGTCAAGAGGGATTTCTCAGGTCCAGAAGTTAATCTGTCATTTATATAGTGTAAATGTAATTAAGGAGTTTTTCCATCAATTAGACAGGGCATAGATGGAGTTAGTCCATCAATTAGACAGAGGAATTTCTCATATGTAGAGGGGCATAATTTCTCAATGTGAAGTCGAATTCTGAGATGTAGAACCAGCAATGAATTTGCAGAGTGTAGTGGAGATAGGAAATTGTTGTGTGTAAAAACCCGGAATCGTTTGGCTTGTCATTTGTATAAATCGATTTTCCAGATGTTGTCTCAATAATAGATGATTGCCTTCATGTGATGTTGTGAGAAGAATCAATTATGCATGATTAATTTCGTATTTTAGTTTGTGATTTTTTAAAATCTTTCTTCTATTGTAGTAGGCCAGCTTACTCCAGGTGTGGGAGGGCCCACCACCTCTGGAGCTAAGCTTGACCAATAACATAGGCTAATTAGATGTGTGTGATTTTAACATTTCAGGTTTCTGTGTGAATGAGTGGTTCAATTCCAAAGAATTCAGTCATCGTAGCATGGTGCCCATTAATTTTATTACTCATTACATAATTTTTGTTTGAGTTATTAAACAACGCTACACTCTTATTTCTCTTAATAAATTCGGATGCAATGGGAGCATAGGAATACAAAAATTTCGGAATGTGAATATGGAATTAGAACGTAGTTTGATAGTTTGAATTTGAATATGGAATGAGAACAGATTTAATGCCTTGATTTTGAGTTGGTTTGCATTACCTAATTTCTCTGAACATTTGCAGGACTTTATAATGAGCATTTTATTTTTTTTCGCATGACTTCACCTAGTAATTAGATCTCTTTTTAATTAGATTTTCTCTTATTTTTCAAGTATAATCATTTATTTATAAGTTATAATGTAGATTTGATTGTGCAAGTAGCAATGATTTAGTTTTCATTATTTATTGACATGATTTTGATTTAGTTTTAGTT
The DNA here is from genome assembly GCA_034641835.2 of Pinus albicaulis. Lineage (NCBI taxonomy): Eukaryota > Viridiplantae > Streptophyta > Pinopsida > Pinales > Pinaceae > Pinus > Pinus albicaulis. The sequence goes on from CM076580.1 coordinate 47,135,115, forward strand.
ATTGGGTTACATGATTCGATTTTGAAGTAGGTTTTCTTTTTAATAGTTCATTTTCATTTAGATTAAAATATTCAAATAGAAGGTCTCTCATAGATTAATTGTAATGCTATTTTTAATAGGATCTTTTAAATGTTATTTTACATAGAGTGAAGTAGTTTTGTTTTATCAATAATTAGAACTTTCTTTTGTTAGTTTGAATCTTGAATTTATTAGGAAGAGTAGTTCTAGTTAGTTTAATTTGTGAGGTTGTCATTAGAATAATGTGTGATCTTTTTTCTTATTAGTTTCAAGTGTTAGTTTCAAGTTAGTGAGAAGAGTTAATAGATTAGTTTTTTTTAAGTTATCATAGGAGATTTAAAAAGTAGAATGCGAGTGTGAGAATGTTACATGATTGAGGATTGCTTTGTAGTTTAATTGCAGTATGGAGTTTGCTTGATAGGAATTAGTTCAGTAAGTTTCATTTTCAAGATTTTTTATTTGTGAGAAAATATGTGTTTCATTCCAGTATCTATTTTATCATTACAAATAAATATATTTATACTCTGACCATTAAGCTGAGCCAATATGCAGTACAACTCGCATTTACGACTCCCAGATTGATAATTAATATTGAGAGGTTTAATCTAAAAATTAAGCCGACCAACATGTATATGTTGATCATCAAGGTCTGCCAAGGGATCCTCTTATGTTTCATCTTCAAGAACTATTTTTAACAGTTGGCATTTTAAGTAGACGTAGAAGGCTGATTCATAAATTTATTGATTACATCATCTTCAGTTTGATCCTTAAATTCAAGAGCTTCAACTAATGTCAGTAATGGACGAATTTTTTGCTCCCAATATGTATGTGTACGCTTTTGAATGTTACCGTGGGTAAACTTGGTTTGGCAAGTGGGTAAATGATAATGTTCTTTATAGAATCTCCCCTAGCAATGGTCATGCTTCTTGTTCGACAGCCTATGTAAGCATCGGTTGTGGCCAACCAAGGTCGCCCAAGAATCAATGGGTGTTCGTCCATCCTATTCTTTGGGTTAATAACTAAAAAATCAGCTGGGTACTCCCATGAGTCCACATAAACTAGGATGTCCTGTAATATTCCTTCTGGCCTGATAACAGAACTATCAGCAAGTTCTAACAGCATAGTTGTGGGTTCTAAAGCTGATATGCTTAGCTTCTTGCAGGTCCTTATAGTTAAGATGTTAATGGCCGCCCCTAAGTCAACCAATGTGTTTAGAAAGGAGTGGCCAGAGATTTTCATAGTTACTATGGGATTCCCTGGGTCCTCATATTTCAGGGGTGTTTCCTTACCCAACAATAAGTCAGATAGTGCTCCCACCACATGAATAGTGGGTACAACTTTTGTTCTTTTTGCTTGCTTCTTTCCACATAGCTCTTTAATTGTCTTGGCATAGATGGGAATGTCTTGTATGGCCTGCAGAAGTGGGATTTTGAAGCAAAGGTTTCTCAATTCCCCCAGGATATCAAAATCTAGAGAGACCATTGGTCTAGGCAGCATTAACCTTTCAGGGAATGGAGGTGGAGAAATCCTAATATTTCCAAGCTTCCCTTGGTCAACTGTTTCCTTTTCTTGCTCTACCTCTGTTTCAGTTATATTTTTTTTCCTAGGTTATGTTGAATTTCCAGATTCAAATTGTGGTGGGGTCATACCTTCTGTTGGTGAGATAATACATCCTGATCTCAGCCTTAGTTCATTACATTTCTTCTGTTCAGTTTCAGCGTTTGGATTTTCTATAATCTGAATTAGCTGAACCGGCCTATTTTTGGGGTTAGGATTGAGTTGGGCCGGTAATTGAGGACGTATGATAGGCTTAGGGTTGTGCTGGACTGGGTATGGAGCTTGTGGTGTAGGTTGATTTTGAACCCCTATCCCCATTGGTAGGTTGGTCATTCCTAGAGGTCACTACCAATTCTAAGGCCAATTTGTGGTTTGAGAAGGGAAGGCTGGCTACTGGGCTTGATATGGAGCGTTTTTCCAATAAGGAGGGGAGAAAGGAAAGCTTGGTCAACTATTCCCTGAAAAGGGTTGTGTTGGCCAAGGTGTTATAGGAAACGACTGAGATGGCCAAGTAGAAAAAGGTGTTTGATTATGCCAAGATGATGCAGGGTTTTGTTGGTTAAAATTTGGAGAAGAAAATAACTGAGGCAGGTCTTGAGGCATACCTGATTGTGCTTTCCATTGTCGATGTTGGTTCATTAGGAAGACTGGTTCTGTTTCTTCTACAACTTCTTTGTAAATTGCTTTCAGTCCTGAAAGTGAAGGGAAATGGTCTATGGCATGGTCCTTAGTGCAGATAGCACAGTTCTAAATCGTGTCTAAGGGGCATTCCCTTTGGCTGCGTTTCTTTCGACAGTGTGGGCAAAAGACGGCCAAGTTCTATTTTTCTATAGATTTCTTTTTCTTGTCTTGTAGGACATCAACATGTGTTGTCAAAGTAACAAAAATGTCATTTTTTAAATCTTCCAAAATATTACTAAACTCTGCTCTGGTTACATTGCCACCAAACTACTTAAGATCTTTTTTCGTTGAGTCTCGTCCAATTGGCTTATTTTGTGTACTACCCCGAGAGCACCTGATACACATCAAAATAATATCATCATATTATTCTTGGTAGATGTCCCCTTTTCACATTATATTAAGTGTTTCAACCCATTCTTCTTTCATTCCCTTAATTATTGTTGCTTTTAAGATGTCTTTGGACAGTGTAGTATATGGAGACCTTTGTAGATTATATTGAAATCTTTCGACGTATTCTTCAATTGTCTCATTTTATTTTGCAGACATATTGAATATTTCATCTTTTAATTCTCGAGTCTGGAAATAATCTTTAAAAAAGTGTTCTTCATTTGGTCCCAGTTATTGATGGTTCCTCCACCGAGTCCCATGAACCAACGTAATGTTGTCCCCTTCAAAGTAGAGGGGAACAATTTCAGTTTTTGAGGGTCAGTGGTGTAGTCACACCCCCTACATAAGACATCGAATTTAAATAGAAATGCATCAGGATCTTCCGAGGTCAACCCATTGAAGGTGGGGATGTTTTGTAAGGGGATGGCTTTCATAGGGGCATTAATAGCATGATCAACAATGGGATACTCCAATGTTGATGTCTGCCTCTGATTCTGGTTTTCATTATTTGCCATTTGATCAAATATATGCCAGTAATCTTCAAGGATTTCTTGTTCCGAAGGAATAATCTGAGCGGGATTGGGGGGTGAATGCAGAGGAAGCTTTACAACACTTCCTCAATCTGGGATACCAAGTTTCTTTGTCTCGACCACTCTCTCAGGGGATTTAGGCTCTGGAACTTCTACTCGTATTGCACTGCTATTTTCTTCTTCCCCTTCCTATAAATTGCAAGAACCTCCCTCTCTCGAAGGGTCAGTACTTATGTGATCAATAGTCTGAAGGCTTTGTTTATGTTGAAAATGCAACAAGATGATGGAGCTTAGTGAAATGAAGTCACCTTCACTAAGTGGGCCCGCAGGCTATTTTTGGCGCAAAGTCTATTTTTAGACTATGTCTATTTTTAGACATATGGAGCATGGTCTAGGAGCTGCAGTATGCTATTCTTGGATGATTGGTCGAGTTGGTAAAAATAGATGGACCTCTATTTTTAGACATATAGGTCGAAGTCTATTTTTAGACTGCCTGTCTAAAAATAGGTCAGTTAAATATTATTAGCCCTTAATAATATTTGGACTATAAACTTCAGTTTATCCTCTTGCAGCACTTCAGTTGGAGCTACGGATGTGGCCCATGCACCTGACAGAAGGAATTACGCTATTCCTAGGGGTTTGGTGAGCTCATGCAGCGGGCGACCTTAGTTAGAACTCGGCGTGGCGTAGTTTGGTGGAGTCATGTTCGGTTAACTTAGTTGAACTAGTTGTGGTTAGTTTAACCTGCTAATACACTAGAGATGAGTGGAGTGAATTTAATATTATTTAATTCACTAATTATTAACTCATTATTCAACTAAAGAACACATCAGTTGACTGCAGTGCATGAACAGTTCAGTGAAGACCAGTGGAAGAGGTAGATGAAAGGGTGAGTTTGCTATTAGTTGCGACATTAGTTGTGCATGAGATTTGCACAAGCATTGGAGTAGATTGCCCATGAGGATTGTGCAGTTGAAGCCAAGGAGATTCTAACTTGGATCTCTCATTACACCAACTTGGATTGCGCAATAGAGGCAGGCAAATAGTGGATGAGTTTTGAACCTGTGACTTGTTCAAAACTGAGCTAGTTTGTGTGTAACTTTTGGATAAAGTACTGAGTACTTGTGAGGAGTATTGTACTAATATTGTTACATGTTCTCTTCTATTATAATATACAAAATAGCTGGGGGTTTTCAGCTATAAGCTTTCCCCATTACATATTGTGTTTATGTGCGCATGCAACTGTTTCTATTTCCGCATATTGATGATCAATTGTAGAAGAGGTTATTTGTTATGCATGAATTCGAATTAGTGTGTGACCAAGATAATCTCAGTGGATAAATCTTCATTATTCAGCAAATTTCTACAGTTTAGACCCTTCTGTCTCACTGTCAATATCAGTGTGGGTTGTAGATGGTGAGGCTGCTGCCTGAGGGAGTGCAGTAGGACTTTGAATAGGAATGGTTTTGGGTCCTATGGATGCCTGGGATTCAACTTTATTTATGATTTCATCTATATATGTTGTTCTACCAAGGATCACTGGTCCTTTGGGTTTCGTAGACTTTTGTGGATGATTTTGATTCGCTTCTATCCTTTTCTTCCTATTCATAAAACAAGATCACCTATTCTACTAGCCTTTGCACAATTGTTGAGAAGTGGGTTAGAGAGCAAGCTTTTTTCTTGCCGATACGCAGGTTCTTACCTCTCATTTTTAATACCCAATTCTTCGTAGCAATAGAGAAAAATAAATGAAGTACATCACTCTTAAACACTCTCCCCGGCAATGGCGCCAAAAATGTTGGTTCACAAAGGTGACTGTTATAGGAAACCTCTATGCTTCTCATTCAATTGTCAACCCAGGGTAAGTCTTCTTATTTCAAGAGTGTAAGCACAGTATATGCAAGCGATTTCAAGAACAGCTACTCTATGTTATCATGAAGAATATTATCTAATTTTTGAAGTTCAATCAACTCAAAGAGAAATGAAATTATAAAATTCCGCTAACTATTCTGCCTAAGTAAGCTCAGAAAAGTGCAACCTATGATTGAACAGCACACTGATGAATTGAACAGCAGTCCTACTGAATTGAACGGAAAATTCAATGAATTGAACAGTAATTTCTTATCTAATTTTGCAATGGAATTCTCTTTGCAAACTAACTAGATGGCATCTCTCTGCATCAAGCATCAATCAACAACTAGACGCCTTACAGTACTGATGGAAAGATCTAATTCTTAGCGATGTATAGCATTGAACAGTAGTCATTCTAAAGCTTATAAAATGAATATAAAAGTGTTGGGAAACAATGAAAGAATCTAACAGCTACGAAAACAATTACTGTAAGCCAGAAATCATGAACGATAAACTATCTTAATGAAAGAGGAAACTAAAGCATCATAGGTTTATAATTTAACAAGTTGAAAGACGTCTCACAGAATGCATCACATAACTTAACATAAATTCCGTAATTAACATAAAACACAAAGATTAGTGAAGAAACTCCTAGGGCTGGGCCCAAACCACCAGAAGTCTAACGCGACGGAAAACTTAGGAAATGGCTATTCAAAACACCAAAATTCTTTATTAAGTTAATACATGAATATAACTAGACAGTTATGTCCTGATACGTCTATTACAGAAGAAAATTCATGTTCAGCTCTGTCTATCTCATTCATCTTCGGCCTTTTAAAGGCGATTTTACTCAGTGGAATGGTCTTTCCCAAATGACAACCTATTGCTCATGGCTGTCGTTTGATTTCTTCAGACGTGGATCTATCTTTCCGTCTTCTGTCGGTCCCTAGGGGTCATTGTGATTTCGTGAGTCTCTGTTTTTCAGCTTTCTTTTGGTCATCGTCGAGTCAATTGCTTTGTTTTCCTGTGAATAAATATGCAATAAGTCAAATTATTTTTGTTTAAACATCCTTTTTACCGTTAGTCCATTTGTCCTGATTTTACATTAATCCTCCTTTCCTTTTCTGTTAAGATGAGGAAAAATTCCTAAAAGGATATGATAATTCGAGTAAAGGTAGGGTGAAAACGTACCTTATTTTCGGCCCAACAGCCACACAATAGCATATCCAAGTATTTGTCACTATTTTGAGCCTTTGCAAATATAACTCTTTTAATAACTTGGAAACAACTTTCATGTTTCTTGTCACTAGTTAATTGTGTTCAAATTGTTCAAGCCTTGGTAGAATATCATATTGTGAAGAACACATCAAGACTTTTACTCCATCTATAGAATGTGATTTCTATCCTTTTGAATTTCATCCCATTAGTATGGTTGGAAATGAGCATAGATTGTAGCCCATAATGATTGTCTTCTTATCGTTAATGGAAGTCAACTTTATATATTTGTAAAATAATTATTTTTCTCAAGAACATCATGTTGATGGACCATTAAGGAAAACATGGATTAACAAGAAGAGAAATTTTAAACAAGAGAGTGGTGAAAGCATAGAATAACATCATTATGGCAAAGGAAAAAAATGAGATGATTGCATAGGTGGCAAGAATTTTTTGATAAATAATCAATCATAACTTGTGGGATTGGTTGTTAAAAGGTATGATAAAACATAATGGGAGAAAAATTGGAACTACATGTTTAAAATAGCTTTTCATAAAAAAATTTAGAATTTTTAACAAATTAGAAAGTTTAAGGCTAGTTTTACCTAAAGTTTACCTTTTGGAATTGGAGAAGAGAACATGATATGATGGATGATTTGGTGTTGATTTGGCTCAAGTACTCTGCTCCATGATGCGTTGGCCTCCACTTTGACCTTGCTCCACAAAAAATATATTTTTCATTTAGCACATTTGTTTTTCCACTTTCTCTCAAATGGTAAATCAGATTCTCCTGAAATTTTCTCAGGTTGTTACTATTAATATTATGCATCTTCCCACAAACAATCTCAGCCAATGGGTGAACGGATCTCAAGAAAATTTAGAAATGGTTGTAGGTGAAAGTGGCCAATTTATTGAAAAATACACAATGGAATTTTCTAAAATTTTTATGTTCATTTACCCTACCTCAATGCATTTACCATAGAAAATTCAGGCCCAATGGATGCACGGTTTGCAAGTTATGATCAAATAAATTTCTGCCATGTTTCACCCTTCACGCTGCCCAATGTTGCAATAAAAATATATGCCACGAACTCATTTTAAGGCCAATTTGAGTGATTAAAAAGGGAAACATTGTATCTTTACCTTTTCTACAGCCACATGCCTTCATAATCCATTTTTGATGAAGAAAAGGCATTGTTGTGAAAAAATACTAGATTATGTCCTAATTTGTGCACAGTGATAAAAATTGAAAATATGCCTTAAAAGACCACTTGAAATGCCCTTCAAAATTGCTCTTTTTTTAATTATTTCCACAAATTACTCAATTTATCCTATTCTAAGAAAATGGAGAAGGTCAAAATTTTTATTTCTACTCCAATCTCTTGCAATATTTTTGCCAAAATATCCTCTGGAAAAAGTTGCTACAACAAAAATAGGTTACTACAGCAATAGCTATAGAAATTGTAACTTTCTAGAGCTGTTACAAAAAATGTCGATTTTTGCATAAAATTGTTTTCTCCGAGTTCGAATTGCTGACATGGATTATGTATTGCATGTTGAAGTAGAAACCATGAAACATAATTTAAATGGATTGAAATAGGCCTAAATTTATTGTTTTTCTTGAAAATGAAATGAATGAAAAAGTGTTGTAATGGTGCCATCATGCTGTTGTTGAATGACAAAAAGATGAACATGCTACTATAATAAACCAATAAAATGTACTGCTACAAGTTATTGTTGATTCTATAAAACCATTAGTCTTCATCGAATCCAAAATTCATGGTACAATTCTTACCATGCGAATGAGTGTGTCGAAGTCGAGCATTGGAAGAAATCATTGGATTACCGATCAATGATGAAAATCATTAACCAATGTGAGACAACTCATTGATAATGTAAACGAGTGTCAAGGTACTTGAGTGCATCTTGACAGGGAAGAATTAATGTGTTGAAGTTGAGTCGCCTGCAAGATTTGACAATAAAGAGACATTTCTGTATTTCCATTTTTATCAATGAGGAGGCTTTCCATTGATGTATGAAAGTTCCAAGGCACTTCAAATAATCTCTAATACTAATCTTGAATAAGGTGTTGAGTTCGATGGGACAAGATCTGTTGGAAGGTGGGCCTTAAGGAATCCCACATCAGCCAACTTGAGCATAGAAACAAAAATGATTTCAAGAACTGTAATAAAAGATTGAAACCATCATGAAATTGCAGAACTTAATTTGAACTTTGCTCACTAGTTTCCTAGTTTTCAAGCAAATCTCATGTCCAATTGCACCAACAAGATGGCTTTCACAATAGGACTTATTTTTCTCTTTAATTTTTTTATTCCTTTATTTTTTATATATGTCCTACTCTACTTGAAAAAAAATCTTGTTCAAGTATATGAATACTTCCAATGGAAACATGTGTGTAACAAGATGATAGATACACTCATATGTAGGTTTGAAATATACTCTTTGATATGTACCAGTATATGAGAGATCAATTTCCTTGATTCATATGATGTTAGAAGATATTGAAGAATTGAGCATTCGGATCCGATGACTATATTGAACTAAGATTCAATGTAATATTTTCGTCCTTGGCTTCCTGTTATCATGTCATGCAAGTCTTCAGAGATGTGATCTTCATTCATAGAATTTGATGATAGGCATGCAAGAAAATTTTCAATCTTAGGTTCCAACAACTGCTCTTTATCAACAGACATTTATGATTCTTGGACCTTATCTGAATCTTCTTCTTCTGGTTGTTATTGTTCAATGATAGCTGGAGAATCATTTGTAATACCTCAACATTGTAAGTGGATTGATATGTTTTGTTTTTGGGGATATGAAATGGTTGTGCAGGTAGTGGAGTGGGAATGCATCTATGGGGTGCTTGTGTGGATGGTAATGGGAAAGGTTGAATTAAGGTCAACTGAGGGGGATATTGATGTTGTGGTGGAGGTGAATGGTATTGATAACATTGGTATTGGTATTGAGGATAGAGAGGGAAAGATTTAAGATATGTTGGATTTCCTTTGTAGGGCCTTTACCAACTTTGTTGCCAATATGGGCTTTGAGGTTGGGATTGAGATGGCCAAGGTTTCCAAGGTCGGTTTTGAGGTTGAGATTGATATGTCCAAAGTTTACAAGGCAAGGGTGTTTGCTAATTACTTTGAAATTATTGTGCATAACCATTAAATTGATAATTGAGATATTTCATCATACCAGGTTGATGAGGCTGCCCTGGTCTTCTTGGAGCTACATAACAAGATTGTTCCAGCATTTTATTTTCTTCCTGGTAAATTGTCTTTAACCTTGGTAATGATGAACAATATTTAGTAGTATGTGATCGTGCACGTATGTCACGAATTTTAATGTTATCAAGTGGACATTCATGAGAAACATGTTTCTTTCTACATTTAGGGAAAAATATAAATGAAGTAGCATTCACAATTTTTTTCTTGTTTTGCATTCTTATCATGTCAATTTGTTCATTTAAATTACTAAGAATGTTTAGCAAATTGTTAAGTCCATTTTGACTTACCAATCCTCATTCTAACTTACTTACTCTTGGCATAAATGGATATTGAGGGGATCTTACATACTTTGCTTTTCCTCTTGATATGTTCTTTCACAGTTCACAGATATCTTGAAATGAAAATTGATAGACATCTTGTTTTCCCACCAGATTAAGAAGATCAATCCATTCATCCTTAATAGCATTTAGTAGGAGAGTTTTTAATGTGTCTGATTCTAAATTATACAATTTAGATATTTTGATATTATAAGTAAATCTCTCCACTAAATCTTCTAGGCTTTTCATCATCTTTTTGGTTCATCTTAAATTCTTCATTTCTAAGTTCATGGTGTATGCAATAATATTTATATTTTTCCAAAAATACTCTTTTCATATCATGCCTTGTCCTTATAGAATTTATTCCTAAATTCATGAACCATCTAAGAGCTCTATCCTTCAAATTTTCCGGAAAAAAAAAATTAATAAATAAATAAATAAAAATAAATAAAACAAATCAATTTTGAATATGTAATGAGTATCCATAAGAACTACAAATTATTTTAGATTCAAAAAGAAAGGTTCCCAGGTCTTCAGATCTCATACCTTTGAAATTAGGAAGTACAGATGGAGGTATTCTCTTCATATGACCATTGAAATCAGTTTCTTGAATGGGAAATCCAGAAGGATATTCCTCATTTTCATCATCTCCGTCCATTTCTTCAACCTCCTTTGTCACATCTTCTTCTACTTGCAAAAATAAGCATTCGTGTTATGGATGTGTGGCTCTTACTACACCATGTGATATAGTGAGTGTGGCGATTGAATTTTTTTTTTTTTTAATTAGAAGAAAAAGGCTCCTATTTACACTTCCCCAGCAATGACGCCAAATTGTTTCATCAATTTAATTGTCTTAAATTGATTACAAAAATTATCAACCATAGTTGGTAAACTTGTGAAGTGCAAGTGCACAATATTTGCTAGAAGCCTCTTTTATTCGTTTATTGGTGTGATGATTGAATTTGTAGAGGTTGCTTCTAAAGATGTTTTTATTCTTATGTTCCTAATGAAATAAATTTAAATTACAACTAAGTTCTAAAAATCAACATGCTTTCTATTTCGCGAAAACACTGAAACAAATCGTTCTCTATCTTATGCATAAATCTTAACTAATTTTTTAGTTTCTAAAAATTCTACACTCTAGTGTACGAAGATAAAATCAAATTCTAGAAAAGGGAATTTATACATTTTTATTTTTTTGAAATGAGATGTTATGGTAATGAAACTCATAAAGAAATCACTATATCTCTTGAAAAGAAATCACTCATGAACTAAAAAAAACACACTTATATGCTGAAAGGAAATCACTCAATCACTAATGTTTTGAAAAGAAACCACTCATGCTCTTGAAATAAACCACTCATGAACTTGTACAACTACTCTAAAATAAATCACTACTGCTCTAGAAGTAAAACTATGAATCCTTTTCAATTTAACAATTTGAAAGGAAAGATTGATGAATCTACATCAAATGATAAAACACAACTTATGAAAGCATCTACATCAAATAACAAAATGAAATTATGGAAACAACTACATCAAATGAAAAATTGGAATTCTGAAAAAAACTACGACAAATGACAAATTGGAATTCTGAAAACAACTACGGCAAATGACAAATTTGAATTCTAAAAATAACTACATTAAATGATAAAATGAAAACATGAAATCAACTACATTAAAAACATAAAATGTAGAACCTTCACTGTTTGCAGGGGACCTCCACAAACAGGTGGTCTCAAAGCTTCACATGAACAATCAGCTACGCATCAAATATTCAAGGAACTTCTTCATTAAAAATGATGTAAAACAAAGTTTCAACAATTCACTATATGATTCAGAAAATTAACCTCTCCTCTTTGTTTCAATGGAGTGTTTATATAGGGGTTACAATGTAACCTCATGGAGATTCATATGGCTAAATATCATAATTGAATGGACACTTAGTTGCCACTAATTTGATGAAGCACAATCCATTCCAACCTCTGTTTGCTTGACTAGGTGTTTATTGACACATTGGCACAATGTTTGCTCACGTAACTACAAAATAAAGCTTCAAAGAACCTTAAATATCTCCCAAATGGTAACGAATTCGAGAAAATTTCTCATACTGAACTTAATTGAGCCCGTGCGAAACAAAACTCATGTTTTTTTTTGTGTGATTCGCTTTCATTTTCTCAGGAAATGCATTTGAGGTTTATTGATCAAAACTGCTATGATTTTCCCTTGATATTTTCCTGGAGGTCCACATGTGCGATTTGGGTGGTATTTGACCAACAAAAATCCATATTGGAGCTTCTAGAGACAATTTCCATGTGTCAGATTTCATTCTAGAGTGGTGCTGCTACCTCAACCATGGAGACAACTGTGGAAACTGTAGAAACTTGAACTGTCAAACTATCATTAGTAAAACCATGCATAATTCTTTTTAATTCATTAAAAATAATATAAATAATAATAATAAACCATGTAAACATGTATGCAAGAATTTGGTGTGTTTATGAAGAAATATTGTTATAAATGATGACAATGGGTGAATGGAATGACGCAAAAATGGATGGTTTCATCAACAAAATTATGAAAAATTGAAGGTCCAATAGTTGTGGTAGACATGTTGAGCAAGGTAGCTTTCTTCATTCCATTGAAGACTAATTAATTCAGCTAGTGAGGTGGCACAGGACTTCATCACGAAGATCATTAGATTGCATGGTGTTTCGTAGAAGATTGTGTCTGACAAGGATGCTAAGTTCACTTCCATGTTTTGGAAGGATCTTTTTGCAGGTTTGGGGAAAAAGTTGGCCTTCAATAAAACTTATGATTTTCTGATAGATGGACAGGGTCAGCAAGATACTGCAAGATATGTTGAGGATATATGTCATGCATCAGCAGAGGAGATGGGATGATGACCTTCCATTGGTTGAGTTTGCTTACAACAATGGTTAGCAAGAGTCATTGAGGATGAGTTCATTTGAGGAATTGTATGGGCAGAGTTTTAATACTCACATCAGCTGGAGGGATCCATTGAACATGGCACTTATTGGACCAGATATTTTCACAGAAATGGAACAAGAAATGAAGTTTATAAACAAGAATATAAAGGTAGCACATGACAGGTAAAAGAGTTATGTACACTAGCACACGACATTTAAGGAGTTTTATATTAGGGAGAATGTGAATTTGCGCATCAATCCCAAGAAGAGCTCCTTGAGGATTGGATCATGTGCCAAGTTGGCACCATGGTATTGTAGGCCTTTCAAGATCCTTGAGAGGATTGGAACCATGGCCTATAGATTTGCACTGCCTCCGACAATGAAATTCCATGATTTTTTCCATGTTTCATTGCTTAAAAGATATGTAAAGGTCGATGTTGATCATCTTATTTATTGGTATGTATTACATGTGGAACTAGAAGGATAATTATAGCCAGAGCCTCATTGCATATTTCAGCGGAAACAACTCATTCTCTGGAACAAAGCAATCGAGTAAGTTAAAGTGTCGTGGAACCACTTTGGGCCCGATGAAGCTACATGGGAGATGGTTGATCAGATGTGGGCTATGTATCCTTCATTGTTTGTTGGTGGAGGAAAATGAGTTTTGGTTTTTTTACATATTGATGTATGGTTGCTATTATAAATATCATAATGAGCTATGTCATAAAGCTCCAATAAGCAGTATGGTTGTCATGTTGTCATGTTTGTCATGATATTTTTTCTTTTGAAAATTTTGTTCATTATAAATACTACAACGAGCTATGTTATAAATATCCATAGGAAATATGCTTTTAGTTTTTCAACGGTTTTTCTGCTTGTAGGTGTCATAGAATGCCGAGGACGGTGTTCCCCTAAAGGGGGGGTCTGTAGCAACCCCAGGTTAAAATTTCATGTAATAAAAGTTAATAAAAGAAAAATAAGACCAAGGTCATGGGGCACTTATTCCAAGTTGAATATTGGGAAAAGTATCTTAGTGGGAATCACTTGTTGTATTTATGGCTAAGGGGAAATTGGAAAAGGAAATGGCAAAGGCTTTGAAAAGAAAAAAATGGTTTTTTTGGCATTTTATTTAAGAAAATAAATGAAAATAGAAGAAAAGTAAGGTGAAAAGCCACAAGTTACATGTGAGGAGGAAAAGGAATTAGGGGAATTTTGAGGTCTAAAATGGGCCTCCAAAGGAAATTATAATATAAAAGTGAAAATAATAAAATAAGATTTGATTACATCATCAAATTTTAGAGGGAAAAAAGAAAAACATTACTTTTTCAACTTATATCCCTATGGGTTTACTCAAATTTCGAGCGGGAACAGTTGTTGGATGCAAAATTTGATTCCTCATCCAAGGAGTACCTATGTTGCAAACTTTCAATGGGCCCTCCTACACGAAAAATGAAAAATACATGAAAAATGTGATTGCAATCACATTTTTTTCATATATTTCTCATTTTTCATGTAGCAGGGTACATCAAAAGTATGCAACATGGGTAATCTTTGGATGAGGAATTAAAATTTTCATCCAACAAGCACTCCCACTCGACATTTGAGTAAAACCTTAGGGAGATAAGTTGAAAATAGAAGTTGAAAAAATAATTTTTTATTTTTTTATTTTTTTATATTTTTTCTTTTTTACCTCAAAAATGGTGAATTATCCCCCATGGTTGACATCATCATATTGAATCCTATTGGTTCTTATAAAGACTTTTTTTGTTTTACATTTTTCTTATGAGTCCCATTTTAGACACTAAAGTTCTCTAATGGAAAGTAGTAGAAAATGAAGAAATTATAGGCATCAAGAATAAAAGACATCAAAGCATCAGTTTGTAGTTTTTTGTCAGTTCAATTTTTGGATGAGTCTTAGAAAAGAGAAGGAAAATCAAGCGAGCAAAGGAAGGAAAAGGAAAGCAAATGAAGGACAAAGAAGGGAAAAGAAGCCAAAGGGAAGCAAGGATCAAGCAAGGAAAGGCTAGAACAAGCAACTTCAGTGGGAATACTTGTAGGTAACAGGTCGCTTGTATGATTTCCTAGTTGGTTTTGGCATGCATAGAATATGCATGTGTGTATTTGGTTTCTTTGATGTCGGTAGCATGGATTTTATCAGGTTTTTACAATTGTTTTAGCCTTGCCTTACCATTTTTGGATATCCATGATGTGACAAATTTCTTTCTTGGTTGAGCTTTGGATTACCGGAAGGTTTTAGATCCGGGTGAGGTGGTCTTAGGAAAATACCAAGGGTTGTGGGTGGAGATGGTTTTCTCTGGGAAGCCTTCAACAGGTGGGTAGAGATAGGAAAATTCCTCAAGGAATGGTGAAGTAATTCTAAGGCATCAAAGCTTGGTTTGGTTTTATGATCTCATCACTGGTTTAGGTGATATCACAGTATGGTGAGGGTGGAGGTCATTTAACCTCTGGATTCCCTTGGTTGTTTATGGATTTGTTTATACCATGAGATCCAACATTCATGCTTGGAATATGGCACGAGGGTGATTGCATGAAATAAATATTTGGTTCATCCCAATCTATGGTCGGGTGGTACATGGAATTCCTTGACTTGGTTGGATTTTTCATATGGTTGATAACAACTAAGTTTCTATTGTCTTTCATGAGTAAATTTAAATGTTATTATGTGTCTTTAATGGTTGTTCTATCATTGCTATCTATCGGGTTATATGTTGGTTATAAGCAAGGTTATATGAAATATTTAAGTATGGAACTTACCACATTTTAATTGATGAATGTATAGTTAATGAATGCATGACCAAATTGGTGTTATGACAACTATGGTGAGAAGGAATTGGTCCTTCTTGTGAAACTTCAAATAAGTTTCAGATCCCCTATGTTCAGATATGCATTCATGAACTGTAGGTTGCATGTTTACCATGTGTTTGATGGAGTGTCAGGTCAAGTACTGGTTAAATTTTTGGTTTGGAAGCTTTGTTTCTATGTCATATATAATTTCTGGAAGTTTCACTGAGTTTTTGGTAGAGGCTTGAGTCCTAGCCTTGAAAAAGTGTCTTAGAATATGGGGTCGCTGACATAAAAATGACTAGAAAAGTCCACATTCGCTCTAAGGAATGCTTATGGGAGTGACTGGAGGCTTACAACCACTTTCATTCCTTAGAAAGGGAGCAACTGAGGCTCTAGGTTAGTGAAAAATTGAGTTAACTCAGGGGTTGGACACCTAGAGAGGTTGTGTTTCTCTTGCAGGTCCTATAGAACCTGAGGGAAGCAAGTGAGGTCTTAAGTTGTCAACTCCATTTCCTTAAGTCCATATATTAGGTTTAGTATTATCATAGTGACCCTCAACTCATTTTTACCTCCGAAAAACCATTGAAAGTGTGTAAATGTGAGAGGAGGCGGTTACAAATATTTTTTCTTCTAATTCAAATTATTCTTAAGAATTAACGATGTTGGAAATATTGAGAGGGGGTGAATGAGTATTTCTTAGCAATTATCACTTTTTAATCCTTTTTAAGAGAATTAGTTATTCTTCAGTTATTATCAATGTTCTTCTTCAACAACTATAAAAAATAATCAATAGTAAACAACACCATACAACAATGCAGAAAGATAAAATAGTAGACATATGTATTTTTAGGTGAAAAACCCCCTCTGGATCAAAACCACCGAACGCTTCTCTAGTAATTGTCTTCTTCTCTCTTTAAAATAAATATTAGTTACATCAAGATTTAAGCTACAACTGAGGGATGCGTCAACCCCCTAATTCACATGCCACAACCTGTAGGACGCTACTAAAACCTAATATCCTGTTGCAACCAAAATGACATCACAATGCCCTGTAGATCAGGTGAGTGACCAAACATTATGTTTACCAACTGCTATCCGAAAGGATGCTTCGATGCCCTGTCAGTTATCAGCCACAACTGAATGGATGCCACAACTTGAAGGTGACTCTGATCACCTAGAAGAGTCGGTAGATCATGTTTCACAATTTTCACATTGGACCCCCTGTACTCTAAATCAATGTAGAATATTTGTAAGGAAGATGTAGAATAAATATCGAATCTTGGTAGCGACTGATCATTGTTACCACAAACTAATCACTGCACAAAATTGCACATCAAATTGTCACTGTATCACTGTCACTGCACACTGTATATCACTGTCACAACAAATCACTGTATAACTGCCGATAACCACAAAATGTCACTTCACAAATGAATATTCATCAAAACAGTGCCATCCCACTGCTCATGAATGAATATTCATCAATGATATATCACTTTCATCATCGTCTCAGGATGCAGTCAATGTAACAAATATCTAGCACTGCTATCAAATGATGGCATAACCCAAGGTGTCTCAAGTCATCCCGATGCCCTGCAGTCAATGCTCTCAAACTTTGTCCCCAGAGAGATACCAACATATATTTAGGCGCTTTGTTTGACTGGTCAAACCTTGCAATCCATCCTTCTCCAATAGGTTGTATAACTGGAGTATGTTCCCTTCATTAATTTCTACCCTTTTTGTTGCCTTCTAGGAGCTTGATATTTAATTTGTTGTATCTATGTAATTTTATATCTTTAAGGTCTAAAATTTCGTCTTGTGATATCATTTTGAGTCTTCTTTCCAAATCCACAGGTTTTATAAAGATTGGATTCTTCAAGAAGGAATTATGCCTAATCTCCCATGATGACCTGATTATAAAATACTTTAGTATAGCGAACTTGTACGAAGTTCCATGTGTCATTGTATTGACCTTTGGACCTGAAAACGATCCCCAACAAACTACAATCCATCCTATTTCTATCACTTTTTATGAAATTTGAATCCAATGCTCAGAGAGAAATTTATGACGATTTTCCCAAGGTCACCTGTTTAACATGGAATTCGGGAACCTGCAAACACCCTAACTTCCTCAGATCATATATCCAAAAATATAGCAAACCAAGATCTAAAATTCATTCACAAGCTTTATAAGGATTTCAACTCAAATGTGTTTTTTTTCAGCTTTTGAAGCTTCATAGAAACAAAGTTATAGCGAAAATTCCACGATGACTTGTTTTGGAGAATATATGAGCTTTCTTTCTATAGAGTTGAGACGGGCTTCTATAGTGAACGTTGAAGGGGACATTTAGGATTTTAACACTTTATTAATTGTTAATTCTAATTCATGAATATTGTGTATTTTTTTTTCTTATTCCCTAAGGAAGATGCAATACCTAAATATATTAAACTTTTTAATGAGATGTAGGAGTTATATGTGTGCATAGTGGCTTGAAGCCCTTATTTAGGATAGTATGTCCACAAAGTATGGAAAGAAACACTTAATCTTAATTTCATGTGCCTACAACTAATGGAAATGTGTCAAGTCACCTTCTTTTGTGGTTTTAGCCCACCAACTAGGGTTTTTACCTTCAAACTCACTTATCTCTCTAACCAGGAGGAACCACGTGGCGTACCACATACCATCGGAAAGATCTATTAGAGGAGAATCCAGTGACATCGATATCCAAGCCAAAATCAATGATTTAACCCTTCAAAAACCTTAAAAAAATTCAAGGCACATCCTCAGTTCAGAGAACCCAAACCCTAGGACTTGGGTTTTCAACCATCCAATAGTGTAGCTGCTATCTAGATATAATCCAACAATTACTAAGAAGCATTCATTATCCATTCGTCATCAATGACTAGTTTTTTTGGTCAAAGTCAAACCCAGTCAACTCCATAGGTTGACATCAATGACAACACCATCCAAAAAATGAAGTTGAATGTCATATGGACATATAGATGAGATTAAAACATTATAAGTTATAACTTGTAGCTTAAAATTTACTTGAGAATTTACTATAACTTACTATCCTCAAAAACACGTCGGTTCTTTTATTTAATAAAAAATACTAAGCATACGTATAACTAAACATGAAACTAACACTAAGGTAAAGAATACATATACAAGGAATATAAAAATACGACATTTGTGCAGAATAGCTAACGTCTAGCTCTAAGTATACCTAAGAACAATGGCATATTTATGTTTATGTGCTTTTTCATGTTCTTTTATGTGTTAGCAGTAGTGGTTATACGTATGTTTGATGCATTTGTGTTATTTTGAGGGCAAGCTAAAAGAAAGGAAAAATGAAAAAAAAGGAATTTAGCCACAGGGCTTAGGTCCTTAACTGGTCCAAATTCTCATCCACAAAACTGTTGCGGAAGGGCTATGTAAAGGAGGAAATGTATTTGCAACCACCAAAAACCTTGATATATAGCCAAGATTAATCACTAGTATTTAATGGTGGGAAACATGGTTTTTTTAATTTTAAGGTAAAAGATAGCAACAAAAGATAAACACAACAATAATAAAGGTATTAATTTATTTGCGAGATGAGCAGTGTGTGGATATTTCCACATACTATTTGATTGATACACATGAGAGTAATAAAGGTATTAAACTTTTTGTGGGACTAGCAGTGTGTAGAGCTTTGATTGTGTGAAGCATTCTACACAATAAAATCTACGCACAATGAAATACGTCAAACATATATATATATATATATATTAAACACATTAAAAGCATTCGTGAGAATATATCTCATACTGTGAAATATTAAATGTCGACGACCTGTATAAAACTCGTCAACAACTGTTGATTTGTCAAGCTATCTGCTATATTTCTAGAAGGTGGGCTTGGTCTTCTCAATAATATATATTCAATCCAAAGCAACATGTGATTTATCAATTCCATTAATTAGATGAATCAAATTACGTTTGATAAAAATTGCTTATGGGATCATCTTGTTCAATCATTGACCCACTCTATTTGACATCTATGTGATAAGTAACTAGAAAGATGGGAAAAATGAAATATGAGAGAATGTTACATTTTTATTTTCCATTAACTTTATAACCTAAATGGAAATCATACACGTCGCCACCTTTTTTGTACAGTAAAAGGAAATAAATTTTGTGCCATGATATTATGGCTTTTCATGCTATAACTTGCATTAGAGGGGTGGTACTTGTGTATTAAGTGCGAGTCCTTGTGTATTAATGGTGATGAATTAGAAGGAAATTAGGTTGTCCAATGGAGGGAAATAAATAATTATTGATTCTGTCTCATGACCCTTATCTGGATACCTTCCCAGGGAAAAAAAGCATCCAAACATCAGAACGCCTAAACACCAACGACGCAACGACGCGAGAAGATCAATGCTCATATCGACACCCTGAACGATTTTCCCTCATCAATGCGCACTACTCGCCTGTCAGATCATTCTTCACGCCGACAGAGTGGGGTTAACTTTGGTAATACTCTATTTCCTTCGTCCCATAATCTTGGCTTTACAAAGAAAGGTTTGTCTTCCTCTCTGTTTTGCTCTGTGGTGCATCTTCTATGGGGATACCTTCAGCGCTGGTGTATTACCTGGTATGTAATGCTCTCATCAGTTTTCTTTATTACTGCTTTGAAGAATGAAGATGATGGTTATAGTTCTGGTTATCGTCATTAAATGGAGATACTCTTTTCATATACCTATGAGAATGGCAAAAATGGCGTCTGTCTGGAAGTAGAGCCATGCTTTCGCAGTCCTCCAGCCTCTTCGCATTGTATTTCTGGTTATGAATTCTATAAGGTTTATATGGTGTTGTATGTGTCTGGATACTGTCTTTCGGCTCATAAAACTATTCAAAAAACGGGGTTTAGTTCACACTTCTCTGGTTATGATTTCACAATGATATGTTCTATCATTTGTATTTTGTTGCCAATTTATTGTAATTTGACAACTTTCTGCTATGAATTTCTCTCAAATCATTCCTCAGTAGGCGTTGAATTGCTATCAAAGCATTCCTATCATTCCTCTGTAGGTGGGCTTTCTGTCTGTCTCTGCTTAGATGGTTTGTTGCCTAAGTATTTTAATTTGACATTTTTCTGTTACGAATTGCTCTCAAAAAATTCCTCTGTAGGTGGTTTTCTGTCGGTCTCGGAGTATATTTTAGGGGTAAAGCCTTTCAATGGTTTCTTTATCTCTGTCTGGTGCTGAATTTGTTTCTTAGTGTAACTGGGTATCTTATGGGTAATATTTTTCAATGGTACTCCTTTTTCCATCTAGGTTATGTGAAGTGCTTGGTTCTCCACTGGCCGCGCAGTTGGTTCGCTTTGTTTTTCATCCTTCTCAGCTTTCAGATGCCTATTGTTGACAATATAAACATTTTGGGATTGAAGAGTCATCAGATAATGAACAGAGCTTTTAGAAACTATTATATTGACTTCTATCTCTTCACAGGATCCGATTTCAGGTTCTTTAATTCAATCATGGTGAAAGGCCAGAATAACCGAGGAAAAGGCAAGAGAGGGAGGAAGACTAACAAAGAAACTTTGGAAAATCTTGCAGATGTATATGAAACATGAAATTTGATCCATATTCGCAAAGAAATTCATGGCTGGGAAAAACAAACTCATAGTGATGATGAGGATCTGGAAGAACAAGAGGCCAAGATGGATTTTATTTTGGATCCTGGCAGCACAAGAGGCAGAGTATCACTATTCCAACAGTCAGTTAAAACGTACTGGAAAATGAAGTGTGTATTGGCTAAGGCAATGGCCAATATGGAAGTGAAGGAAGCAAACTCTTCAATGCTGTTCGAATTACACCAAATCAAACAGGATATGCATAATATGATGAAGACCCAGTTGCACATTAATGAAAGAATCAGTCACATAGAGAGGCAGCTTAATAGCCTCGAGAAAAAGGATTTGCATGGCTCTACTGCAATGGAACCAGTTGATGGAGTCCCTTTTTAGATTATAGATATGTTATATGTTTTTTGAGAATAGTATATATATTTTTTCTTTTAAATGTACTGGTTATGGACATAGTAATGCCGTAAAAGCAGTAAATAGAGGGAAAAAACAATTTCAATTTTGGATGGCTTTTAATGCCAGACGGTGGCCAACAGACCTATTTCCTTCAAGCAGGTTCAAGCTCCGCAACTGATACTATGTATAGCAACTTACTCACTTTAAATATGAAAATAGATAAGTACTACTAAATTTTTTTTTAAAAATAACAAATATATATGTATAACTAAGCACGAAACTAACACGAATGTAAAGACTACATATACAAGCAATAGAAAATTGTGATAACATTTGTGAAGAACAACTAACGGTTGGCACTAAGTATACCTAAGAATAATGGCGTATTCATGTTTATGTTTTTTTGTGATTTTCTTTTATTTGTTAGCAGTAGTAGTTATATGTATGTTTATGCATTTTTGTTATTTCGAGGGCAAGCTAAAAGAAAGGAAAGATGAAAAAACGGAATTTAGCCGCAAGGCTTAGGTCCTTTCACTGGTCCAAATTCTCATCCATGAAAATGTTGCGGAAGGCCGGCTGTGTAGAGGCGGAAATGTATTTTCAACCATTAAAAAATCTTAATTTAGAGCCAAGCTTTAATTATGCCTATAGGCATTCTATTGTAGAGTTGTAGTTAGGGACATTGCCGATAAGCATTCTATTGTAAAGCTGTAGTTAGAGACATTGATGAGATTCCTCATCCTCCACAACAATTGGCACGAATCTCAACCCTGTCAAGAAAATAAAATATTCAATATAAAAGCAACTACTTGCAAACACAGCAGGTGCTCGAATCTCAACCCTGTCGAGAAAATAAAATATTCAATATAAAACAACAATACTTGCAAACACATCAGGTGCTCCATTTCCAAGAGGAAGAAGAGTCCAGCAGCAATACTTGCAAACACAACAGGTGCTCCATTTCTTCCCAAGAGGAAGAAGAGTCACTCCGGCCACTGTTCGTGGTAGCTCCAAAAGCTTGGACAATTTCTTTAAAGAACAGTAAAAGTAATCTGCTGCAGTGTTACCAACATATAGAATAACTCGACGAGCCAGAGAACTAAAATGTCATAGCCAAAGATGGACCATTTCTCACACGTGCAATAGAAAAATGATATGTACTCGAAAAATCCGTGGGCTTTGATAAATTCACACTGGCTTCCATATCTTTTGTGTTCTTTCAATCCTGCACATAGAGAAATATCAGACTGGACATTTTGCACAGTTTCCAAACCACTGGACACCACAAGGCCTGTTTCTGACAAGTTTTCTGTTATAGAGTGTTGTTGTTTATCTACTGGGCTTTTAGCCAAAATTCCTGAAAAATTAAGCCTCACTTCTGATTTGAATAAGAATTCTCGACCTACTGTGGTCTATATCCGAAATTGAATTATCTATATTGAATATCCATTTGTGTGATGCTGTTGCGCCACTGTCGGATTCAAACATCTCCAAGCTCCATCTAAAAGAAGCTTTTGAAGAATCCCCACCGAGGAAAAGAGGGGATTTCACTAGGTTTTTGCGTTCCGAAGGAAAAATAAACAACAGAACAGAAAACCCTAGATTATACAGTAAGCGAAAGTGTTTTCGCAGTTTGCCCAAACCAGGTTTTTCCATAGTTTTCACTCAAGAAACCAAATTATATTTCCCCACCTCCATTAATACAATTTGGGTTATCGATTTCCCGTATTTTCCACGGGCGTGATGACGAATTCAACGTTAGAAGGCCAAATATTTGGGAATTTCTACGCTCCTAACCCCTCACAGAATTCTGTAAAAGGATAACATATATTTATTCTACACAGAAAATGCATACGGGTGCGAATTTCTGAAAAGGGTACCTGAATTCGACTTGCAGTCGCCGATTCAGTGGATTCTGGATCAAATATTGTCGCTGGAAATATCATGAAGACCTCGACGCTACGATTATCAATTTTCCCCGTTTATTGGCTGCCCTAAAAAGTTCCTGACAGGTTTGATACTAAACAGAATTCATGTGCCGCGTGGCTTGAAACATCTGCCATATTCTATGCCCAGAATCCAGAAGTGGATTTCCGTCCACTGACGCAAATGACACTGATTGGGTGGGGAAATTTCCGCGCGTTTGCCAGGACAGAGCCAAATGACTTCCCTTCAACAGCTGTAAATTGAGAAAACCATTTTTCTGGCATATGTGGCCTGCGGAGTGAAATGGTTGGAATTACCATGGCCATTTTTAGATTTTCATAATTTAGATTTTAACTTACCATTAAATCATTAATTAATGTAGATTTTCATTGATGTTATTAAATATTTAAAAGAAGAAATCTTCATAGAAATGTTACTTGGTTGTTTAAGATTGGGTGTCTCTAAGCTGTTATGGGCAAGTTATTACAGTGATAAAGCTTGAGTGGGCTTAATGGTTAAGAGCATGTGTTTCCTCTTAAGAGGTCACTGGTTCAAAACCACAGAGGATAGAGTATGTATGTCTAGACTTAGTAGTCAATAATGATAATTAAGAGAATGTAGAAGAAAACTTAACATGAAGGATGAAACTTAACCACTAAGGTAGAGATTATGATGGGTTAAGAGGAATTGTTTTTACTATTTTATAGACTATGTGGGTTGCAAGGGATAAAGACAATGAGAAGATGTCAAATTATATATATATATATATCTAAAATCAAATGTCTCTATATATGATAGGAGATATAGATTAAAATTTAATGTTAAAAAAAAAGTTAATTATAATTTAAATAGTTGTTTGTCTTGGATGAGTGTATATGGGCAAACAACAAAATGAACAATAACATTGCCTATACTAGAAAATAAAACGTACATAAAAGGTTTGATGAAGGCTAAAATTTAAAAAGAAATTGAGACCATTTATCAATTAAAACTAATTTTTGGGTTTTGTAACTTTTTCCTTAGTCCAAATTATTATACAATTTTATCTTTGATACCATGTGTAAAACTTGAGATTGTAATTACATTTCTAGGAGTATATGTCTATCATTATAGATTCATTTCTAGCCTAATATAATTATAATTTCATTTCTAAATATAATTATAATTATATCTCTTCAATTTTATAACTAATAATTTAAACTTGATGCACATACTTAGTTTTTCCAGTACCTGATGTCTTTTCAAAGACTACTTTAGTTTAGTTATCAATTCGGTGATAAAAATCTGATATATTGTAGATACTATAATGCATATTTAATCATCCAGAAATATCTACTTTACCAATATTTTAGCCTACTGATTCCTCATGCCTTCTAGTACACATCCTTGTTTCCTAGAGCTTTGCTTGTTCTGAACTTTCACAAAGCTTCGCACACGAAACGTTTTGCTCACTACGTGTCTGCACGATGCTCCTCTTTCTCAGTGGAAATTTGTATTATGCATTTACTCTATAATTATAATTATTTTCTGTAGTTAAAAAAACGAGCGTGGGGATTTGTAATTAACAAGAACTTCAATATCATAACACATAGTATTCAACTGTTGGAAACTTCCTTTTATCACTACAAGACAAAGATGATATGGTTAATTATTTACTGGTTGTAATGGATTCAACGTCGAATTAGGTAGCCTCAATGCAATGCAAATATTGGATGTCGCTTCTGTAACATACCAACACAGTCGTTTCACATTGAGGAATGGGGTAAAAATATTATAACATTTATTTGTTTTATTTTTTTTCTCCGTTGTCTAGTGAGGTGCAAGTCTGGGGCCCTCTCAACGCCTTGAATCTTAACTTGAGACTCCCCGTGGAATCTGACCGCCCGACTGACGTGTCTTGGTTCTAGGGCCCTTAAAACGTATTGAGCTTTCAAGTTGAGGGGCCCCACTAAATATGACCCATCGGATGAAACGTCGCGACTCCACGGAAAAGCCCAGCTCTCTCGCTAATGTCTTGTCACATTGGTGTGGGCTCTGCCACTCACCTTCCGTCCATCCCGACATTTAGATCTCCGGATGTTTCTTGCATAGTGGTTACGGGATTCCCGTGTTCCAAGATTCCATGAAATCCTCCACTTGTTATCCGTCGATGTCCTTGCGGCCCCACAACCCAACACCTCCCTCTGATTTTTTCTAGGTAAGTCCCCAAGGGACAAATAAGTATCCTTTACTCTGTATTCTATAGGTTTCCAACCATTGGAGTCCAACCATTACTAAGCGGACATCATGCCAACATTCCCCATCCACGTGTTGACCTAGGATATTTCCAAACTACATGCCACGTACCTCTAAAGACCTTAGGCTGAAGTCTTTTCCCTTCTGACAATGGGATTCCATGTGTCCAACTACAAAGAGCAAAGGATCCCTCGACTACTGGGCTCGCACTAGGTCTCTCATGGTGAACCAAAACTGTCAAACCTGGAACCCTTTAAGACACCACTTGAACAATTGCTCGGGGATCTGGCCGTCAAGGCTTCCACGGTGGCCACCTTCAACAGCGTCCCCTCCCGACGGATACAGGGGATGGAGAAATCTTCGTCGTTGCCTCTTGACAGAACCCCGACTCTAATTCAAATTATCCTCGAGCTTTAGAATCTATGTCCTTTTTGCCCTGTCCCTATGACCAATCACGTGAGGGAAATGTGGTTCCACCAATGAGGAGCCTCCCTTGATTAGGGTTTTGGCCGATAAAAGGATAAGGCTAGCCCAAATTCTCCTATAAGTTCATGGATTCACTCCTTTATGCCACAACAAGGCTATCTTCTTCATTCCCGCCATGACTCAATCAAGAGATATCATATTCGTTGCACACAGCGTCATAGACTTACCGATTGTGGCTCTTTCTCAAGGATCTCGAAGAATCCAAGACATGCTTCATGGTTTCATAACAGTGCGCTTAGTTTCCTAGGGCGATTTATGACGTTATCCCTCTTGAGCTTGAGTGATAGATTATTCAGCGAGTTCCATGCCTGTGATACTTCCCTTCCCACGAGGAGGGAATGCCACCCAGGGTGGCTTAGGTTCTCCTACATGGATTACCTACCACAGACTTGGCGTAGACTTCTAGGCACTTCCTACCTTGCCTGCCACACACCCATGGTCCCATAACCTGTGTCGGGATTGCAAAAATCTCCATGTGATATGCAGGGCCTTTAGGTGCCTCAATAGACACTCTAAGACGCCAACAACAACTATCCAGCCTTCTGAAAATGCAACGGTGAAGTAAATTCAAGTAAAGATGGTGGCTCATCTAATACGAGGGAAAATATCCCTTTAACATTAATGCAATGCTTTCCATGCAACCAAACAACTTGTAACTTAATGACAAAGGACACACAAGTGAATACAGACCCTACTATACAAAGGGTCTTCAATGTAATCTTCATATTAATAAAAATGGTCTCAGAACCCACTGTTCTTCAAGTGTTAATCCAAGCTCGCGTAGCTATACTGTTATATGCAACAAGATCTACCTATTTCTTATTAAGTTATTTATGTGTCATTTCTGCACCATTAAAACATATGTGTAGATCCATGCTCAACATAACAATGTGGCTTAATATTTTATTATCACACGATCTATTATGCTCCTTATACATTGGGTGTTTTGTGTTTACCATTAGCAATAATTACACATTTTTTATCCTTCAGTGTTTGCACACATGCATGCATATATTCATCACATAAATATAAATATATCACATAACCATACTCCCACAAGGATGCACCACATATGCAATTAGAATCAACACAATGAGTCCATAAATCCATAACACAACACATCATTCATCAGAACTTAAACATAATGAACCGATACAATATTTAAGTGTGATGGAAAACTAAGCCTAGGAAAAGGACTCTCCACCCAACCATATACAAATGCAGCCACACTTATTTGCAGTCTTCACCCCCAAGCCAGATTCCAGAGTCTAGGGGCATTGTTTGCTTATGGGACTAGCACACCAACTGCCAATGATTCAGGGACTCCAGAGGACTTCCTTCCTCAATCCCAACAATTGATAGCTACTTTCGTGGTTGACATCGGGAGTATCGAGGTGCCAAAACTCACACCCAAGTGCACACACACAGTGATTCACCTCCTTCTAGGGAGTCTAGAATCCATTGTGCCATCAGGGCGGTTTTCACAATTATTCATTCTTGTCTTCCTCATATTCTTCTTCAGGATGGTCCCTACCAAAGTTGTTATAAGCCTCTAGAATCTGGTAACCCAACCCACAACCTCTAAGGGACCCAAATTGTTACAAGGATCTAGAGATTCCATCCCAACCCATAGCCTCCAGGGACCCAAGTTGTTATAGGGCTCCAAAGACCTTTTTCTCAACTCACAGCCTCTAAGGAACCAAGTTATTACAGGGATCCATGGATTCTATCTCAACCCACAGCCTCTAGGGACCCCAAGCTATTACAGGACTCCAGAGTCTAGCCACTCAACCCACAAGCTCCAAGGATCAAGAGCCAATCCCCTTCTCTTCTCTTCTCTTCTGCAATCCTACTTAAAGCTCTTTCTGAACCTTCTTTCTCAACACCGCTCTTCAACCATCTTTGTCTCCTTCCTCCCAAATATATGTGTGTCCTCTCTCTATTTTGCATCCCCATTTTCCTCGGCCTTCTCCTCGACCACCATTACTGTTGTGTCCTTACTGGCCTATAGCACACGGTCTCTTCATAACATTCCTTTCCTTTTTTTCTTATGGTTGCTTCCCAAGCAACATGGGCCTACAAACTTCCTCTTGCAGTTCATTTAATTTCAGAAGTTCCTTCATCAATTCATGCACCAACCAACCTTTAATGGTTGTCTTTCGTTTCAGGTTTCTCCTTTGCACAAGAAACCATATTGTCTGAAGCATGCAACCTCCTCCCCAACTCTAGAACATGTGCCCCCTAACTATGTCCCCTTTTTTTATTTTAAATGCTACGAATTATTTACAATATATTTACAAAAATCACATGTACGAGGGATTTGGGTGGGGTTGTCACAATCCCCTCCCCCTTGAGGGAACGTCGTCCTCAGTGTTCACTTTTCCTTATACAATCATAGGATCAAAATCCAACACATACTATTTTACTATGGATATTTATACACACAACTCTATACATTATTCACTGTTATACATACTTTCTTTAACCCTCAAACAAGAAACAATAATTAATTCTCATGGAATCAACCATTTCCCACGTTGCCTCCTCGGGCCCAAAGTGCTTCCACTGTACCTTGGCTTTCTCTATAGCTCAGTTTCTAAGCATGAGACTCCTCTAGTCTAGAAGGCACGTTGGCTCTCGTTGGAACTCTTCATCTAGTTCCACATGTAGCACAGACCAATAAATCACATGATTAAAATCATATACATACTTTTGAAGTAAAGAAACATGAAAAACATCATGAATTCTAACTGATGGAGGTAAGGCCAATCTATACGCTAATGGTCCTATGTTTTCAAGTATTCAAATGGCCCACAGTATCATGGTTCCATCTTTGCACATGTCCCCATCCTTAGGAAACTCCTTTTGGGCTTAACCCTCAGATAAACTTGTTCTCTGACTTGGAACTCATTATGAATCCTATGCTTATCTGCATATCTCTTATGTTTATCTTATTCCACTTCCATATTTTTCCTTATGAGATGAACTTGTTGTTCGATATATTTAAGCAGATTAGGTCCTCAATGAACCCTACTAACTAGATCTCTCCATCTAATAGGAGTTTGCATCTCCTGCCATATAATGCTTCAAAGGGGCTCACCTTTATTGATTCTTGTTCCACATTGTTGTATGTAAATTCAAAAAGTGGAAGATATTCTTCCCATTTCTTGGGTTGATGCATTACATGCATCCCCGGCAGGCCCTCAAGGATCCGGTTGTTCCTTTCAATATGCCTGTCCATTTGTGGATGATAGGCAGTAATGAATGCTAATTTTGTTCCTAAGCCCACAAACAATTCTTTCCAAAACCTGGAAGTATATTTAGCATCTCTATCAGACATGATCTTCTTGAGAATTGCATGCAACTTCATGGTCTCTCTTATTAAAATTTTTGTTATTTCACTAGCAAAATGGGTGGATTTGATCGCCACTAAATGAGCTATCTTTCTAAGCTTATCCACCACTACCATGATTTTTTCATGCTACTTCGTTGTTTTGGGAAATCCTATAATGAAATCCATAGAGATCACATCCAATTTCAATTCTAGGATAGAGATAGGTTGTAACAATCCTGCCATATTCGTACATCTGACCTTCACACTTGTTGATATTCCATGCATTTTTCCATGAATTCTGCTAAGTTTCTTTCTCCAGGTTTGGCCAGTAGTAGTATATTTTGATGGTTGTAAGAGTATTTTGATACCCTAGGTGTCTGAGGAGGGATTAGCATGGAATTATCTAATTATCAGTTTTTTTACCTCGTCACTATTAGGCACATAGATTATGCCTTTAAATCTGACTAAGTCATCCTCAACAATGGTATATTCTCATTCTTCATCGCCTTACCGCAACCTTTCCTTGATTTGTTGGTAGGTTACATCCTTTTGTTCAACACTTTTGTTCCTTTCTTCCATATTTGTTTCATATGAGATTACCATTGCCACAAAATTCGCTTGGATTCTCCTTCTCAAGGCATCAAAAACCTTATTTTCCTTACCCTTTATATACTTAATCTCAAAGTCAATTTCGCTGAGCGTGACCAGCATATTGCCTGCCTATCATTCAACTTTGATTGTCCAAAGAGATGTTTGATCCCACTATGATCTAACATGAGCATGAACTCCCATCCAAGGAGGTAGTGCCTCCACATTTTTAAAGCATGAATGATATCAACCAATTCTAGGTCATGTGTCACATAATTCTCCTCATATTTTTTCAATTTCTGGACTCATAGCACACAACTTGTACTTCTTGCATTAAGACTCCGCCGATTCCATCCTTGCAGGAATTAGTACATACTACGAAATCCTTGACAAGATCCACAATTATAAACACTGGTGCACTTGTGAGAAATTGATTTAACTTCTCGAAGTTGTATGCACATTATGTGGTCCACTCAATTCTCTCCCCTTTTCTCTATAAGACTGTAATGGGATGTCCTATTCTAAAGAAATTTTTAATGAATCTCCTGTAGTATCTTGACAATCCCATGAAAGATATTTTCTTGTCTACATTCCTTGGAGTTTGCCACTCCCTTATGGTTTTGACCTTCTCAGTATCAACCGATACACCTTCCTTAGATATGATGTTCCCTAATTAATGTATCTTTGTTTGGAAGAAGTCACACTTATCAAGAATTGCATAGAGCTTATGTTATCTCAACAATTATAACACAACCACTAGATGTTGTTCATGTTCCTCTTCCATTTTTTAATAAACCAATATGTAATAAAAAAAATACAATGACAAAATTTTCCAAGTAAGGTCGCAACACCCCATTCATCATGCACATGAACGTGGCATGGGTGTTATTAATCCCAAAGGGTACCACTATGAATTCATAGTGCCCATATCTTGTTTTGAAAGTAGTCTTATGAATGTCCTCTTCCTTGATTCTTACTTGATGGTAGCCTGACCTCAAGTCAATTTTGGAGAAGATTGTTGCTCCACTCAACTGGTAAAAGAGATAATCAATTCTTGGTAATGGGTACATGTTCTCGATAGTTACCTTGTTCAAATATTTTTAATCAATGCATAACCTTAGGGTTCCACCTATCTTCTTTATAAACAATATCAGTACTCCTCGGGGAGACACACTTGGCATTATGTTTCCTCTTTCGAGCATTTCCTCCAAATGCAGTTTCAACTCAACTAACTCTAGGGTGCTCATTCTATATGGGGCCTTATATGTTTCTCCAGATATAAGATCGATAAAGAAATATATTTCTCTATGAGGTGGAAATCCAGGAACCACTACTGGAAAGACATTCGCATACTGTCGCAAAATAGGATATTTTGGAAGCAATTCAACTTCCTCATCTTATGTTGCTCTATCGGCTCCCTTATTATTAGAAACTTGCACTACAAACAACATTCATCCCTTCCTTCTACTGTGTTTGGATTGCATAATAGTGACCAACGTCATTGATATGGGACTTTTCTTGCGCTACAAAACTCTTTTTGTTCCTTGCTCATCAAAGCAGTTTATTGCCTTTTCATAGCAATCTGCCTTGGTCCGGTGTACATATATCCAATTCATGCCCAACAAGATGTGATACCCACTAAATAGTAGGACATTCAAGTTGGATATTTCTGGAATTCCACCGAGTTAAAATGCACATGACGTCACCCAATGGCTAATTTTTCTTGTGGTCCCCGTTACCAATTGAACCAACCATGACCCTCTATGAAATTCCTTTGCTTGTTTCAGCAATCGCAAGGATGACATAACTATAATTAGAACCTAGATCAATCAAAATAGAAAAAACTTTATCTTGTAGCTTACCTTCCATCTCAATGATGGATGTTTGGTGGTCTGCTTGGTGATTTTCCAATGCTACGTAAACCCTTGGCATAGTTCAGGCTACTTCACCCACTATGCCTACCTCTTGGGCGTTGTAGATCTTGATGTGGAAATTCCCTTCTCCTGTGGTTGCCACCACAAGTACAACACTTGAGTTCCTGTCGGCTTTCGATCTTAGGTCATGCTAACAGTGGTTACTGCATTTTCCTATTAACAAAAACATTATCCATCTACTAATATTTTCTTGTCTGAGCTGAGTGGTTCCCTTTTTATTCTTGGGTTATTCTTGGACCAATTCCTATTCCGTCCAATGGTGCTTTTGGATAGCTAGTTACTTTTAATCTTATGCCTACGCCTTCCTTGTTCATAGCAATGTTCTAAATTTTTGAACGCATCCTTCAGAGTCTAAGGTTCCAAAAAATCAGTTTTATCTCTAAATACCATAAGAAACCCATTTATGAACCTCTAAATTTTAGTCTCCTTGTCCTTGAGATATGGGACATACCTCAATAATCCGAAAAACTTGGTGATGTATTCATCATTGGTCATCTGATCCATTTCAAGTTCATAGAAATCCTTTTCCTTACTATCGTAGGAGCAGTTAGACAGGTATTATTCTCTGAAGAGCTTCTCAAACTCCTCCCATGTCAACTCCTTCTCGGTAATGGCTTTAGTATTCTTCAGGTCCTCCCACCAAATGACATCTTTTCCTTTTAAACTGTAAGAGGAAAATATGGCTTTCATATTCTTGGAATAATAATGTATTCTAAAGAAATTCTTCATCCTTGGAAACCATGATTCAACACCATATTCTTTCTTCACATATCCATTGAATGTGGGCGGAAATTCCTTTTTAAATTATTCATACATATGCTCCTTTTGTTGAAGTTCAACAAGAAATTGCAGCACACACACTTGTGTGGGACCAATAGGTCCTTGCCATACATTAGTGTGAAGGCCAAATTAATTAATTAATTTGGTGCAGTGTCTAATTTAATTTTCTCTTAATTAAATTGAACAATAAAATGTAATCTTATCTCATGATTGCTTGTAACAGTTAACTGAGTGTGATAAACTTGGTTAGCTCATGTATTTCAAGTTGAGGGTGGTTGGTGAGGCATGCAGAGTAATTCTATTAGTTATGGAGTTCGAATTGTAGTTGGTGCATTAGTTTAATGCATGAGTAATCAGTTAACTTAGTTAGGTCAGTTAGAGTCAGTTGAAATATTTGTAATTATTTGTTGCAGTAGTGAGAGATCAAGTGAATTAAATATTATTTAATTCACAATCAATGATCTACCATGCAACTGATGATTTACTATTAATAGTTGCATGCATGTTAGTTCCAGTGGAGACCTAGATGAGACATAGGTTAAAGGGATGTTAACTATCAGTTGTGTGATTAGCGGGTTTCATGCATGCAACCAGACATCCATTGGAGTGCCCATGATCCTTGCAAAGATTTGGAAGGTCAAAATTCTTAAATAATAGGGATTTCATTCATCAGGAATCACGCAAGCAAGGCAGGCTGTTTAGAGGCTGAGAATTGGCTAAGTGTTGGTCAGTTTTTGTCTAGGACAGTATGAGAAAGTTGTGATAGTGCAGGAGACTCTTGTGAGAAGAGTGCATTTTAATTGTTTCATGATTCCATGGTTAATATACAATAGAAGATAGAGGAGTTTTGATCAGCAAGATTTCCCCTGGAAAATTATCTATGTTTTGGTTTGATTTGATTCTTTCTTTGCTTCATGTGATTAGCGTTTGTATTTAAATTTCTGTAATTTATTTGTGAAGGATTCCATATATAGATTTAGTAAATTGTTAGATCGATTTAAATCCATTGATATACATATGTTTGTATAATTTCTACATGGTATCAGAGCACGAGAAATCACTATAGTGGAGGAGAAGTTGAGTTTGTGACTGAATAGAATTTGAATTTGCAAAAAGTATTCTTGATGCGATAGGCGATTCATGATCGAAATGGCTTTCAATGGCTTGAGATTAGAGTATGCACTCGAGGGAAGATTTAACTATATTGCGTGGAAAGACATGATGGAGGAAGTACTGGAGGAAAATGGGTTGAAAGAATTCATTGACAAAGATGTTCCCAAACCCGTTGTAGCAGATGTTGCAAATCTTAATGCTTGGAAAAAGAAGGTTGAAAAGGCGAGGAGGATCTTATTGGAGGGAGTACGAGACCACATTGTCTCAAGTTTCCATGGCAAAGTGACACCATAAGCAATGTGGAAAGTTTTGACATATCTATTTCAAAGCAGCAGTGATGATAGAAAATTGGCATTGAAGGACAAGCTCAAGAAAATAAAAAAGGAGAAAGGCGAGACCATGCCAAAATATTTAACAAAGTTTGTCCAATGCTGAGATGAGCTTTGGAGCGTCAACATTACTGTTGCAGATGATGACTTGGTGAGCCTAGCTCTTCTAGGACTTCCCAAGAGTTGGCATAGTTATCAGGACTCTGTCAATGGAAGGGAAAAGCTGCCAGATCGGGAACGACTTTGGTCAGATTTGGTGCAAGAAGAATTCAGGCGAAATAACAGGGAAGGTTATTCATCTAATCATGATGAGGAAGAATATTTCACTTTGGCTACCAATTCGAAGAAGGGGAAGGGAAATAAATTTCATTCCAAACATGAGTCCGACAAACATGGCAAGAAGTGCGACATGTCTAGAGTGATGTGTTTTCATTGTCACGAGAATAGACATTATGCCACTAATTTTCCATAAAAGAAGAAGAACAAGAAGGCTTCAGGATCTACAGCTGGTGAGGTTTTGGCCTTGCAATTTGAGCTTGACTTCTCGCTCATTTCATGCATTGTGTCAAGTGCAATGGGATCAGTGTGGTACTTGGATAGTGGTGCATCCTTTCACGTGACGGGAGACAAAGAAATTTTTAGTATCTTGGAGGAGACGGACCTCCAAATGCATATCGAAATGGGCGATGACGGGCAATGCAGTGCTACCGGGATTGGTATAGTTACCTTCCAGTGACAGTCAGGTAAACCCTTTCAATTAAAAGATGTAATGCATGTATCAGGCTTGAATAAATTTTTTGTCTCAGTCACAATGTTGGAGGATAGAGGCTATGATGTTGTTTTCAATGAGGGAAAAGCTTTCCTACGACACAAAACAACAGGACAAGCCAAGAAGATTGGGATTCGAGTTAAGAACCTCTATAAACTTGATGTAGATGGTTACACATCATTGATGGGTAAGGCAGACAAAGTGGTGACCCAGGATGAGGGAGAGTTATGGCACAGAAGATTGGGCCATCTTCACCACAGAGCCTTGAAGGTCATGCAACAGATTTATATGGGTCTTCCCAAGAGTACTCTTGCGCAGTCATACACATGCAAAGGATGTACTATGGGGAAGTATGCAAAGGAAAATTTTCACGAGAAGGAGAATCGAGCTTCAGAAATACTTGAGAGAGCTCACTCAAATGTGTGTGGACCATTCTCTATTTATTCGACATCAAAGCATAAGTAATATGTGATATTTGTTGATGAATTTTCTAGAAAGTGGTGGATCTACTTCATGCAGAAGAAAGATCAAACGTTCTCAAAATTTTTTGAGTTCAAAGCACTGGTGGAGAAAGACACGGGGAAGCATGTGAAGGATCTTAGGAGAGACAATGGTGGTGAGTACATCTCCAATGAATTCAAGAAATTCTACAACAAAGAAGGAATTCAAAGAGAGTTGATTGCGCCTCATAACCCACAACAGAATGCAGTCGCGGAAAGAAAGAACATAACAATTGTGGGTGCAATACGAGCGATGTTTCATGACTAGGGCCTGTCGTTGCATCTGTGGGCGGAGGCATGCAACACATCAGTATTTGTGCAAAACCTTTGTCTTCATCGGATACTTGGCATGAGCACACCAAAAGAGGCTTTTACTGGTAAGAAACTTGATGTTTCACATTTTAAGATTTTTGGCTCATCTGTTTATGTGCATGTGACGAAAGATGTCAGGAAGAATTTGGAACCAATAGCTAAGATTGGGATATTTGTGGGGTACACTGAAACTCCCCACAACTATCGGGTGTATTTACTAAAAAAAAGAATGATTGTTGTGCGACGGGATATAAAATTTGATGAGGAGAAAGCCATGCGATTGTCCCTTGAGAGGGAGATGGATTTGCATGCAGAGGAGGAACTCTTTGTTCCAAAGAATGAACCTCAAGATGTGGAGAAACCACATGTGGAGGATCATGGAGTGGTAGAAAACACTCATGCAGAGCCATCCACCAGAAATGGTAGAAGGCGCACCACGGAAGCTGATAGATTGAGACTTGATTCAACAGAGAATGTAGGAACCCCTACTTCACTGCGCAGACAAAGACAATCTCCAGCTAGGTTTACTAGATACATGGCTCTTATGAGAAAATGTATTGTCATAGAACCATCTTCCTTTCAAGAAGCAGTGCAGCAACTAATTTTGGTTGATGCAATGGTAGACAAGTATGACTCCATCGTCAAGAACAGTGCATGGAAGGTTGTCCCAAGACCAGTTAGAAAATCCGTGGTTGGATCTAGATGGATATATAAGGTGAATAAAGCAGCGGATGGGAGTGTGGAGAAGTACAAGGCCAGATTTGTGGCCCGGGGATTCTCACAAGTTGAGGGGATTGACTATGAAGAGACTTTCGCACCAGTGGCGAGGTACTCTTCCATCAGATCTATCCTTGCATCTTAGCATAGATGGGGTGGTGCATTAATCATATGGATGTGAAAACTATGTTTCTCAATGGAGTTATTGAGGAAGAAGTGTACATAGAGTAGCCAAAAGGTTTCGAGATCTTTGACAGTGAGTCGCATGTGTGCTGACTCAAGAGAGCACTATATGGGCTAAAGCAAGCACCTCGTGCTTGGTACACTCAGATTGACATCTATTTCACTGGGTTGGGCTTCAACAAAAGTGAAGTGGATGAAAACCTGTACCAGATTGCGGTTGATGGTAAGCTATTGATTATCGTACTTTATGTTGATGATCTAATTTTGACAGGTGATGAGCAGCTGATAACTTCATGCAATGAGGATCTTGCAAGGGAGTTCGAAACGAAGGATATGGGACTCCTTCACTGTTTCCTTTGTTTGGAAATATGGTAGCGGGATGGTGAAATTTTAGTTTCTCAAGGAAAGTATGCCAAAGAGATACTGGGTAAGTTTCACATGGAAAGTTGTAAACCCATGGACACTCCTCTTCTAGGAAATTAGAGGAAAGAGGATGCTACTGCAGGAGAAGTAGTGGATGCTACTATCTATAGGCAGTTAGTGGGTTCACTGATGTACTTGGTGAACACCAGACCACACATTTGCTAGGCATTTAACCAATTGATTCAATCTATGGTTAAGCCGACCGAGCTCTTTTGGAAGGTAGGGAAGCATGTCTTGAGATATCTCAGGGGCACTATAGAGTATGGATTATGGTATAGACAGATAGAGGGAGTGAAGCTTCAAGGCTTCATGGATGCAGATTGGGCAGGCATTCCATCAGACAAAAAGAGCACACCAGGAGGGATCTTTAGCATAGGATTGACAACAATTTCTTGGTATAATAGGAAGTAGTGATCTGTGGCACTCAATTCAGCTAAGTACATGATATAAATTCAATTTGCATGTGAGGCCATCTGGATGAGAAAGATCATGGTTGGTTTGTTTGGTTCTTAGATGGATCTGATTGTGATACATTAAGATAACCAGAGTTGCATTAAAATCTCGGTTAATCTAGTATTCCATGATAGGTCCAAGCACATAGACATCTCGTACCACCATCTCAGAGATTATGTTCAGAGGCGCATTATGTTACTTCAATACATTCCCACGGAAGATCATGATGCATATATTATGACGAAGGTGCTCACCAGGAGAAAATTCGAATACCATAGAGGCAAGATCGGGGTGGTAGATAATCCCTTTCTTGTTGAGATGGAGTATTGAAGTCCAAAAAGAAATTGCAGCACACACACTAGTGTGGGACCAATAGGTCCTAGTGATACATTAGTGTGAAGGCCAAATTAATTAATTAATTAATTTGGTGCAGTGTCTAATTTAATTTTCCCTTAATTAAATTGGACAATAAAATGTAATATTATCTCATGATCACTTGTAACAATTAACTGAGTGTGATAAACTCAGTTGACTCATGTATTTCGAGTTGAGGGTGGTTGGTGAGGCATGCAAAGTAATTCTATTATTTATGGAGTTCAAATTGTAGTTGGTGCATTAGTTTAATGAATGAGTAATCAGTTGACTCAGTTAGGTGAGTTAGAGTCATTTTAACTAGTTGTAACTATTTTTTGCACTAGTGAGAGATCAAGTGAATTAAATATTATTTAATTCACAATCAATGATCTGCCATGTAACTGATGATTTAATACTAATAGCTCCATGCATGTCAGTTCCAGTGGAGACCCAGTTGAGACAAAGTTTAAAGAGATGTTAACTATCAATTGTGTGATTAATAGGTTTCTTGCATGCAACCAGACATCCATTGAGTGCCCATGATCCTTGTGCAGTTTTGGAAGGTCAAAATTCCTAAAGAATAGGGATTTCTTTCATGAGGAATTGCGCAAGAAAGGTAGGATGTTTAGAGGCTGAAAATTGGCTAAGTGTTGACCAGTTTTTGTCCAGGATAATATGAGACAGTTGTGAGAGTGCAAGAGACTCTTGTGAGAAGAGTGCATTGTAATTGTTTCATGATTCAATGGTTAATATACAATAGAAGATAGAGGGGTTTTGAGTAGCAAGATTTCCCCAAAAAAAATATATTTGTTGTGGTTTGATTTGATTATTTCTTTGCTTCATGTGATTGGCGATTGTGTTTAAATTTCTGCGATTGATTTATAGAAGGATTCAATATAGATTTAGTACATTGTTAGATCAGATTGAATCCATTCATATACATATGTTTGTATAATTTCTACACCTTTCCCGGATCATTGAGAAACGGTGTTTGTGAGAGCGTTGGTGTTTTTGGGTAGAAAAAATACACAATTTGCTCGTATGCAACACATGCATTCTAGCTATTCCTCTTTAAGTACTCAAAATTTCTCCCCTTGGCACAATGTCCTCACTTCCCTTCCCAGGCCTCTTTATGGATCTAACACCATCTACTCCATTGGTGTTTTCTTTTTACTCATAAGGGGTTTTCTTGTCTCTTCAATTGGTCCTCATTTCAGATTTCATTTTCCTCTACCAATACAAGATACTTTGTAGGATGAATGTATTAGTCTCAACCAACCTTTATTGGGGTCTTACCAACCTCTCATTATGGGCCTTAAATCTCCTCACCTAATCTTGAACACTTCTTAAGGTGTCTGATCCAGTGGATCAAGAAAATGCTCAAAATTCAAAGTGATTGAATTGGCTCGAAACTAGTGCCAAACTGTATATCTCGTCGCCCTAAATCTAACGAAACTCATTTCACTCAAAATTGAAATCAAGTGCTCTCGATATGGAATTCTGATCGATTTGGAAAAAAAATAAAAATTTTAAAAATGGGTTCCAGGGATGCTTAGTCAGCAGTGTGTACGCTGCCTGGGAAATGATTGGGCAAGGTGACTGGATCTTCCATCAGCCAACAGGATGAGGACAAGTGGCAAGTTATGATTACTTGTAATTTGTTGAGTTTCTATTATTTCATTTGATTATTGGGTGGACCAATTAGGAGGAGACAAGTGGGCCAATCCCTGCCTGCCACGTGGCCTCCTAATGGCGAATTAAAATTTTGTTGGAGGTCGAGTTGCCTCTGTGAGGATCAAACACAAGACCAAACACATACCATCCAAGCCTTCCACCTACCTGGCTACATTAATTCTTAACATGTATGGGCTAAATGTTTTATTTATACTTTCGAAGTAAAGGTGTTGGAGGTGGAGACCAGGGTTAACCCTAGAACTTGATCCACCAACCACACCATGTGGTGGCAGATGGATTTTGGGGTTAAACCCGGCCCTAAAAATATATATTATACACCATACATTAAATTGGCAGATGGGAAACATATTTCATATGCCATACAAGCTATATGGTAAAGTTTTATTCCAAATTCCTGGAGCGAATGATGTTGGGAACCTTGACGGTTAGGGTTCTATGCCAGGCACATGTCGTGGCCTGCAACCATTTTATGCCATATTCAAGGTCGACGGGAGGGCATCAAAACCTTCCTTGGGTAGGGCTCCCACTAACCCAAAACCACAATGCCAAAACTCAACCCATTGCGTCAATTGGAGTTCAGAATACTAGTGAGAAACGATTAATTCAAACTCTGAATTCGACGGTGGTGGTTAATCCACTTGGCACAATTTTAATGGGTTTAATGAAGACATAGGAAATTTAAGGAGGCGACACTTTACACCCGATGTAGTGGAAATTTTCGGCATGGGGCGAATTTGTCGCTCCATGTGGCCACAAAAGGCTGAATTTGTAGAAGAGTTTGCAGGACAATGCGAAATGTAGGACAGTTAGTAGAAAAAATTCTATGAAGCATAACTCAATCAATTTTTAACCCTTTTGAGTGCAGAAAGAGCCCAGCTAGGGGTTTTTGAATGTTCTGGAGCCATTGGAGACATTTTTTTTAGAATTTTGAGCACTATAAATTGATGTAAACACAGAGTTTTGAGCATAATGAAAGAGCCCAACATTGGAAGTTGGATGAGGAGATGTATCCCAAGAGGGATGAACTATTTCATCATTTGTCGGCTTGTCTATATTGTTATCGTATTGATGTCATCTTTATTTTGTACAAAAACTGAGTTTTAAAGCATGTTAATATGTTAATGAATTTGACATAATTTACTAAAAAACCCTAATAATTTCTCTTCTAGTTTATACCATAAACTCTCAAGCTTTCATATACAGATTAGTTTGGTATCAAAGCTTTGGTTCTTACTTTTCTTTGAGGGTTTAATTTTTTTTCGATTATTTATGATGCTTACAAGGTTGAAGCTAAAAATAGGAGAAGAAAAGCTTGTGGTTTCAAGTCCTCAAGCTAGATAAAGGACAAGGAGATCACATTTTCCACAATCTCCACCACAAATTTCACCTAAAGTTTCTCCATTCATGGAACATGAAGGAGAGCGTGAAAATATGTCAAAGGATGAGAAGGATTTCATAAAATAATTTTTTGACATGACCCAAATGGTGAAATTTCTCTATGAAGATATAAATACATGGTTTACATGGTTTCAAGGTGAGATCTCCGAGATAATCCTCCAAGAGGAGATGGAGGAGATGGGGAAAATCCTTCAAAAGGGAATGGAGGGAATGGTGATCAACCACCTTTAACCCCACCATTATCTTCACCTCCATCCTCACCTTCATCTTCACCATTATCATCGTCTACATCAACCCCCTCACAAACACTTCCACATTCTCCAAAGGGACATGGTAAAACTCCACTATTAAAACTTGACATAAATTTTGAATTTCCTATGTATAATTGAGAGGTTAATGCCAAGAGATTAAATAATTAGGTTTTTCAACTTGAAGTGTATTACAGGATACTAAGGATCAAGGATTATAAGACCAAGATTCATCTTACTTCATTAAGGTTGGAAAGTGCAAACCTTATTTGGTAGGAAGCCAAAATTCAAGAGGACATGAAGAAACATGATAAGGGTTTATCTTCTTGAAATGATTTTGTTGCTGCATTGAGAATACAATTTTATCCATTAGAATACATGCAGAAAGCTATCATGGCTTGGAAAAACTTTAGGAAATTAAATGGTCAAACTGTGCAAAGTTATACCCAAGAGTTTAGAAGGATGTCATTGATATTGGGTGTAGGTTTGTCATGTCAAGATACTTTGTTGAAATACATTGGAGGTTTGCATAGCTATTCGAGACATACAATTCTCATGTTTAAGCCTACAATTTTAGATAAGTTTTGTATATAGGAAACACATCTAGAAGCAAGAGGGAAAAATGTTCCACAAGAGGGAAGAAAAAAACCATTTAAAGGTGGAGACAAAGGAAAGGGTAAATTCAAAGGAAAAGGAAAGAATAATTATTCCATCAAGAAACATGGAGAAAAATTAACATGCAAGCATTTTCAAAGGACGGTGATGATGAAGATAACTGTTGGAAAATTCATCCTAAGATGAGACCCAAAAATTTTAAGAACAAAGGAAAGGAAGAGACAGTTGCAACTACACACCATGATTTAGGATTCGATTCGGGAGATGAAACAAAGGTAACAACTATGAGATTGAAAGGTAAGGAATGCATTTCTAGCACTAGTTCTTCAAATAGCCACAATGAAACTCAAAGTGAAAAATAAAGAATAGAACTTTTCCATATTAGATTCATCTCAAAACATAAAAAAATTGATACTCTATTTGATAGTGGCTCACAAGCAAATATCATTTCTGAAAACATTGTAAAAAAGTTGAATTTGGAAACCATTCCACTTCCTAAACCATATCCTTTAGGTTGGGTGTGTGACAATGCAAAGTTGCAAGTAACTAGAAAATGAAAACTAAAATTCCCCATCACTGCAAACTTCATTGATGTGGTGGAGCTTGATGTAGTTTCATCAGACATATGTGGTATTGTTTTGGGAAACCCATACCTTCATGACAGGAGAGATAAATTTCATCACCATGAAAATAAATATCACTTGTTCAAATATGGTATTGAGTATATTGTTAGACAACATCGTAAGAAACTAAACCTTTCACCTGTGAATGACGGAAAAATGAAGAGACTTGTTAATTATAGCAAGAAATTTGTACTTTTGATGATCAAACCCAAGAATGATGTTGATAATGAAGCCTTTAAAAGTTGTGATTAAAATTTGAAATATGATTTGGTTGAGGTTGTTAGTCATTATGATGAGATTTTTCAGGAGCCTAAAGTATTTTCTCCCAAAAAAGGAATCCAACATGAAATTCAATTGCAACAAGATTTTCCTCTTCCTAACATTGGAATGTACAGGATGTCAGTGATGGACAATGAAGAAATTAAAAATCAAATCCAAGAGTTTCTTGACAAGGAGATCATATGGCCAATTACATTGCCATGAAATTCACCTATTGTTTTAGTGCCAAAGAAAAATGGAACATGGCACATGTGTGGACTTCTGTGCATTGAACAAGATTATGGTAAAGAATCATTACCCTCTTCCTAGAATTGATGACTTGCTTTATGAATTGAAATATGATGTGTATTTCACTAAGTTGGACTTGAGGAGTGGCTATCATCAAATTAGGATTGTTGAATAAGACATATGGAAGACAAAATTCAAAACAAATCAAGGTTTGTTTGAATGGTTAGTTATTCCCTTTGGGCATTGTAATGCTCCTGCAACCCTTATTTGGTAGGAAGCCAAAACTCAAGAGGACATGAAGAAACATGAGAAGGGTTTATCTTCTTGTAATGATTTTGTTGCCACATTGAGAAGACAACTTTATCCATTAGCATACGTGCAGAAAGCTATCATGGCTTGGAAAAACTTATGAAATTAAACGGTCATTGTGCAAAGTTATATTCAAGAGTTTAGAAGGAGATCATTGATATTGGGTGTAGATTTTTCATCTCAAGATACTTTGTTGAAATACATTGGAGGTTTTCATAGCTATTTGAGACATACAATTCTCATGTTTAACGCTACAAGTTTAGATAAGGTTTATGTATCGGAAACACATCTAGAAGCAAGAGGGAAAAATGTTCCACAAGTGGGAAGAAAAAATCCATTTAAAGGTGGAGACAAAGGAAAGGGTAAATTCGAAGGAAAAGGGAAGAAGAATTATTCCATCAAGAAACATGG
This sequence comes from Pinus albicaulis, assembly GCA_034641835.2. Classification (NCBI taxonomy): domain Eukaryota; kingdom Viridiplantae; phylum Streptophyta; class Pinopsida; order Pinales; family Pinaceae; genus Pinus; species Pinus albicaulis. The sequence continues at coordinate 47,178,924 of CM076580.1, forward strand.
AGAAAAATTAACATGTAAGCATTTTCAAAGGATGGTGATGATGAAGATAATTGTTGGAAAGTTCATCCTGAGATACCACCTAATAAGTTTAAGAACAAAGGAAAGCAAAAGACAACTGTAGCTACACAACATGATTTAGGATTCGATCTAGAATATGAAACAATGGTAACAACTATGGGATTGAAAGGTAAGGAATCCATTGCTATCACTAGTTCTTCAAATAGCCACAATGAAACTCAAAGTGAAAAAGAAAGAATATAAATTTTCCATATTCTATTCATCTCAAAACATAGTAAAATTGATAATATATTTGATAGTGGCTCACAAGCAAATCTCATTTATGAAAACATTGTCAAAAAGTTGAATTTGGAAACCATTCCACATCCTAAAACTTATCCTTTAGTTTGGGTGTGTGACAATGAAAATTTGCAAGTAACTAGAAAGTGCATACTAAAATTCTCTATTATTGTAAACTTCATTAATGATGTAGTGCCATTAGACATATGTGCTATTGTTTTGGGAAACCCATACCTTTATGACAAGAGAGATATATTTCATTACCATGAAAATAAATATCACTTGTTCAAATATGTTATTGAGTACATTGTTAAAGCACATTGCAAGAAACTAAACCTTTCACTTGTGAATGATGGAAAAATGAAGAGACTTGTTAAATCTAGCAAGAACTTTGTACTTTGATGATCAAACCCAAGAATGACACTGATAATGAAGGCTTTCAAGGTTGTGATTCAAAGTTTAAATATGATTCAATTGAGGTTGTTAACCAGTATGTTGAGATTTTTCAGGAGCCTAAAGTAATTCCTCCCAAAAGAGGAATCCAACATGAAATTAAATTGCAACAAGATTGTTCTCTTCCTTACATTGGAATGTACACAATGTCAGTGATGGAAAATGCAGAAATTAAAAATAAAATCCAAGAGTTTCTTCACAAGGAGATCATTTTTCCAATTACATCGCCATGCAATTCAATTATTGTTTTAGTGCCAAAGAAAAATGGAACATGGCACATGTGTGTGGACTTACGTGCATTGAACAAGATTACGGTAAAGAACCATTACCCTCTTCCTAGAATTGATGATTTTCTTGATGAATTGAAAGATGATGTGTATTTAACTAAGTTGGACTTGAGGAGTGGCTATCATCAAATTATGATCGTTGAAAAATACATATGGAATACAATATTCAAAACAAATCAAGGTTTGTTTGAATGGTTAGTTATGCCCTTTTGGCTTTGTAATGATCCTGCTAACTTCATGTGTGTAATGAATGATGTATTGAGGACTTTTATAGATGAATTTGTGATAGTATACATATATGAAATTGTTAGATTCCCGTGATTTAGCAGATTGGTATACCAAATGACAAGGTAACATGAAACTAGTCTTTGGAGTCCTAGGACCTAGGCTTCTTGGACTCAGAGAGGGATCTCTCTATTTGTTTGCAAAGGATATGAACTTGTTTGCTTTATAGGGTTGATTTTAGGCTAGTTATTAAGTGTGAGGTTTTGTTGTTTGTTTTGTTTGGTTATAATGATCAATAAGCATAGGTAGAATGAGGAAATATCTAAGTAATTTGGAAATGGAGTCTAATGGAAGTCATGATAGGTTCATCAAAGGATTGGGGAGCATCATAGGGAAAATCTAACTTGGCTAGTGGATCTTCAAGTTTTAGGGGTAATGAGATGGACATCAATTGTAAGAATGAAAAGTAGGGTAAAGGGAAATCAAGAATCCCTTATCATATGTACTTTTCAACAAAAGGACTTAAATATCATAAGCATGAAGAGGAAATTAATAGATAGGGCAAACCATACATTCTATGATCCAACTACAACAGATAATTATTCAAGACAAAATTTTCCAATGAAATATAGAAGGCAAGAAACTCATTTAACTTTTAGTGATTTCACCTTCAAGGACCGAAAAAACTTAAGACACACATATAACTGTAATCAGATAAGAGGGAACTCCTAAACATCCTTGATTATAGTTATGAAGATCTCTAAAACAATCAGTTAAGCAAGTACAAAGGGTATGATCGAAACAAAACCTCTTTGGCAGACTTTAAAGAATGGTACTTTAGAGAGAGACTTCAAAAACAATGTTTTAGTGGCAGCAAGTAAGCAGGGATAACCATAAATCATGCTTGATACCAATTGTATTCAACTATTTATGAAATAAACAAGCTTAGGGGGTCTAGAGAGCAATTAAGAATTCTCTAAAATTTCCTAGCAGAAGAAAACATTAAGGCAGTGAAGTATAAACAGAACTAAGGTGCTTTCAAAAGACATTTCTTAGCCTAAAACTTTTATTCTACTACAACATAGAAAGGTGGAAACGTAATGAAACAGGAAATAACAATAACAGATTAGAAGCACTTCACCAATAACCAAGCTCAGGGATCCAGTGATCTAGCCTCCTCCATCAACAAACAAATCAGGGCATCCACAAGTTCCAAGACATCAATTTCTTTTCAACTTCCAAGAGACTATGTATTACGTCAAAGAGTCATCAAATGCCAACAATATAATGAGTTTAGATGCAGTATTTATGCTGCAAATTAGGAGGTATAGCTAAGCTAGGGTTTGAGTGTCATTGATTACAGAGTTAATGAATTCCCAGCCTTGAAGACCATGCAAGGCTCAAGGTAGGAATATCTGCAGATATTTCTTTGAATAATAGCTTCTATCTTAACTCCTAAGGAAAAACAGGCGAATTGTTTGAATTTAAGGCCTATTCATAACTATTAAAATAACTATTTAGCAGATATAAATATCTCTGACTCAGCCTAATAGCTGCTTAATGCTTTATTGAAGGGAACAAAGCACTAGGTGGCACAAATATCTTTTGAAAGGAGTAACTTCCACGGGCTGAGTCATTCAAATCTATTTGGGTAAATCTGCCTTTTGTTTTATCTTTAATCTGTATCATTTAGGCCTTAAAATATGCCTTTTATGCTCTGACTGTATATTTTTATCATATTTCTTTAATCTGTTTGATGTCTGTTCTGTTTATTTAATCCTTTTATTTATTTCTTTTGATCCTTTTGATTTTATTCTTTCTGTCTTTCTACCATCTTCTTTTCCTTCTTTGAATTTATGCTTTTCGGGCTAATCCTTTGTTTTTATCCTTTGATTGTGATTAGCCCTCTAATCTTTCTGCTTTCTTCCTTTCACTGTTTCTTTGACTGTTTGTGTTTTCTCTGTGCAGGGGAGGCTTTCTTCGTGGCTGGAGGGTTCCTTTTGATCGGTCGACGATCATGTTTCATCGATTCCTTTTATTGACACAAACCCTCTGGCCATTATTGACTCTTTGTGAGGTCCTAGATCATCATCAGGGCCTCAAGTTGATTTAATTTAACCCTGCGAAATGGAGTTTAATCACCTTTGCCATTAAACCTGCACAAAACATAAAAAATTAGTTTAAAAACCTGCGGGAGGGTTTAATTGCGTCTTTCGGGGTTTTGGACTGTCAGAAGGCATTTTGCAGAGGAGGAGAGGGTGCAGGAAGAAAGGTTCCGAAGGTGGAACCGGGAGAGATTTTGAAATTTGGCGCAGAGGGCAAAGATGGTTTCAAAAAACCATAAGCGATTTATCGCGTGGATAGAAGGCAGTTTGTGGTTTTGGTTGAAATGGACGCGATATACCCTAGGGTTTGATGCGTGGCCAGGCGAAACCACCCATTTCTCGTGGGTCGCAAAACTTTAAACACGGCGCTGCTTTATTTGTGATATGCATTGTTGGTCGTCGGATCTCGGGGAGCAGAGATCGACGACCATCGCACGCCGGGGAGGTGAAAAGAAAGTTTGGGAACAGAGAAGTGGGGTCGAGGATGGGAGACGTGGCAGGTTCTGATTGAATGGCAGGGTTAAGTGGGGGATGGGGCCCGAGGTGGACAGGTGGAAAAATCTGAATGGGCGAGGGGTATAATGGAGAGCGGGGCCCATATTTAAATATTTATAAAGGTTTAAGGAGTGATAGCCATTGGATTGGGGTCCAGGGGTCAGATCAACGGTGAGGAGTGGTCAGATGTAATGAAAGGCAAGGGTGTATTTTTCATGGGGAAAAGGGGCTTACGGATAGCAGAGGTTGAGGTCTCATGAAGGTAAAGGGGGCTAGGTTTAAGCGAAAAATGGCTTAAGGCCTATATCTTCAAAAGAGTGGGTTTTATACAAAAAATAGGGTTTTATGCATAATTAAAAAGATCTGATAGGCTAAAAATTAGATTTAAACAATGTAAAAGGAAGCTTTTACATTGTTTTAATATGTCAGAGGAAAAATGATAAATGAAGGGGTTTTTATGAGGTTTTTTTGAGGAAAGGAAGAAATGGGGTTTTTAGAGGAAATAGGGCATGAATGACAGTGAGGGTGAGGTAGTGAAAAGAGGAAAACATGCCCAAATAATGAAGTCCTTCTTTGTAGCAATGGGATAGACATTCTAGGAAGCAGAGAGGGGAAAGGATCAGTGAAAATAGTTAACTTTGGATAATGAAGAGAGTGAGATTTCTAAAACTCACAATATTTCTCAAATTTTGTTTTTAGAAATCTAGGATCATAACTTAGTCATCTTTTGATATCAGCAAAAATTAATGATGACTAATAGCGGCTCCACTTAGGGAGGGCAGCTCCCTTTAGGAGGTGTCCAGAACTTTCAGTTTATCAAATATCTGAGTTTTTGTAGACCAGCATCTTTTCCATTGGGCAGATTTTCCCTTATTTCAATTGCTGATATTTCTTTTGAAGTGATAATTTCAACAATCTGCAATCATATGATTCTTTTAACAACATTTATACCTACCCAACCTACTTTTCCTATCATATTTTATTCCTTGAGTGCACTTGAACTGGAAAAATCTAGACATTTTTATTTTTGAAAACAGAAATAAACTATTTACTTCTATCCTTATTTCTTCCAAGGGTTCAGATTAAACAAATGAACTATTTTATTCTCTACCTAGGCTATTTGATTGCCAAGATTAAGCTGTTTGGCATTCTTGATTCTCTAAACTATTGACATAAAATTTAAAGCATGGTTCAAATCAGGATTAGGCAGTCTGATTTACCATGGTTGTGGCATTGGAACAAGCTACACACAAACATTATTTTGCATAAAAGTAAAATAGAAAGATAAGGGCTGTAAATTATCATTTGAAATGCATCCTTATCTTTCTCTTTGGTTTTTTTTTGAGCATGTGGAACAAGTATCCTATATTTCCTAATCTATCTTTCTTGATAAGTCAAGTTTGAATAAGTTTGACAATCATTGTTTTCACTAACTTATCAACATAAATTTAAAGCATGTTTAGCCATGATTAGGCTAGATGACTGAACAATATATTATTTTTGAATCAATAGTGGCATTTGGGCTTGCATACTTTCAAAAGTATTGTTTTTTGGGTATGGGGCTGTACCTCTTTTGAATCTGCCCTATTTTCCTTTCCTTTCATTGTTTTTTGTATTTTTCTATGACTTTCTCATGCAATGTTTATGTACAACGAATGAAAAATTTGAAACTAGGACTCCTGACAGAAATAGTGTTTGAGCATCCTACCATTGACATGACCTCCAAATAACTCTTCTCCATTCAACCCTTGTAAAAAGAAAGCATTATGACCCCTAATTGAGTGAATGACATAAGGACCTTTCCACAAATTCTCAAATTTTCCATGTTTACCTCTATCTTCCCTTCTAGAATCCCATTTCAAGACTGTGTCTCTAACTTGGAAATTATTAGCTTTAGTCCTTCTGTCAAAGCTCTTCTAGATGTTGTCTTGTCTTGCTTGTGTTCTTTTATAAACCTCCTCCCTTGACTGTTGTAAATGAATAGTTTTATTCAACCTTCTCTGCATGTCATTTTCTTCTGATTGTACTTCTTGGAGGAGTTTCATGACTGGAACTCCCAAGGATGTTGGGAAGATTGCATCCATACCATATACCAACTGATAGGGAGAAATATTGATTGATTTTTTGGTGGTTAGTATATCAGCCCATAAAGCATGAACTAGCTTACTATGCCATGATTTTTGATTTTGTTCCAACAGTCTTTTGATAATGTTGATCAGACTTTTGTTGGAGGATTCAACAAGTCCATTTCCCTAAGGGTAGTAAGCTGTGGGGTGCCCCAATGTGATATGATATTTATAACATAAATCAACCATTCTTTTGGATTTTAAGGTAGCAACATTATCTGTAATGATCTTTCTAGGACAACCAAATCTAGATAATATGTTGGTCTCAAGGAACTTGATAATGACTGATTTAGTAGCATTTCTAGAAGGGATAGCCTCTATCCACTTGGTAAAATAATATGTGGCAGTAAGGATCCACTTATGTTGGGCAGATGAGGTTGGGTGAATTTCTCCAATAAAGTCTAAACCCCATTGCTGAAAGGGAGCCTCAATATTGATGGGATGCAAGGGTAAAGGTAGGAGTTTTCTCTTGCCATAAAAAAATTGACACTTATGGCAAGTCATGACTAGTTTTTGGGTATCAGGAAAAATGGTGGGCCAATAATAGCCAGATCTAAGAATCTTGTTTTTTGTTGCTTTCAGGGATAATTTTAAGGATGGAAAATTATCTTGAAGTTTAAAAAAATGGCGAATCTCACTAGTCCCTAATATGCAAACTATAAAATGTTTATTGATGTATTTGTAAGATTATTCAAATTTATAATGATATTATATATATTTTCTATATAATTTTGGCTATTTTTAAGGTAAAATAATTTTATATTGTAAAATTTGGGTGATTCATTTTTATAAAAAAATGGAAATTGGCGAATATGTTTTTTGGAAAAACCATGGAAAATTAGCACACTTGCGAATATTAGCCCCTAAAATTTTCCATGGTTGCTTTCTAGTAAAGGTGTCCTCCACACTCTCCCTCATGCAATTCATGCATGATCTTTCCTACATCATTCTCAAGAAAACATTTAAGCAGTATGCCAACATCATTTTTCCAATACAACACTCCATATAAAATGCAGTAATTTAAAGCTTTCTATTTTAGAAATCTAGCTTTAGTCTTAGATAAAGAAGGAGGGGTATTGAGATAAAGAAGCACATATATGATACCAGCATACCAAGGTGAATTCAAAAATATTTCTTTAGTGTATGGAGCAGTGAATTCTTCCTGTTCTTCTAAAATATCAACCATATTTATATCTAATGCTTGGAAATTCGATTCAGCCATAATTTTTGCTAATCCTTGTCCTTTAATCAGCTTGGTAAGCTTGATATCTAAATCATATTCTAAAATAATAGCAATCCATTTTCCCCTTTTACCATCAGGGTCTTGATTTAGAATGTCCTTGACAACTGTATGTGGGACAAAAGCAATGATATGAGAGTGTAAAATGTAGACTCGAAAATCTTTCAATGCTTTTATCAAGGCTAAGGCTTGTTTCTCCATGATGTTATATTTGAGTGGAGCATCTCTTAAGACTTTACTGAAGAAGGATATTGGTTGTTATTGGCCCATATTATTCTTTTGCAACAACACTGCAGCATTAGTGTGTTCAGATGCAAATGAAAAAATGTAGAAATCCTTGGTGAAATCAGGACTGATAAGAACTAGTGTTTGAGTGAGAGCTTGTTTCACTAGTTCAAATGAATGTTTGGATTCTAAGGTCCATTTAACTCCTATTTCCTTTTTGAGCATGTTTGTGATAAATTTCCTCAAAATTTCAGCAAGGTTAGGGATGAACCTTCTAAAAAATTTGATCTTCCCAATGAAAGATTGCAATTATTTGAGGTTTCTAGGATGGCCGATTCTCAATATGCCTTCAAACCTTTTGGGATCTACTTTGATTCATTCTTCAGAGATTATGTGGCCTAGGAGATTTCATTCCTAGAGACAAAAGAGTTTTTTCTTAGGATTCAAAGATAAGCCATATTTCCTACATTTCTCAAAAACATTTCTCAAGTGGACTAAGTGTTCTTTGTCAGTTTTAGGGAAAACAATGATGTCATCAAGGTAAATGATTATAAAATAGCCTATGTATTTTGAAAAATATATATCCATGGCCCTTTGGAAGGTGACCCCTACATTCATCAAACCAAATGGCATTTTAACATACATGAATGTACCCCAAGGTGTGGTGAAGGCAATTTTGTGTCGATCACTTGGGAGTACTAGCACTTGGTTGTAGCCTGAAAAACCATCCAGGAGTGATATTATCTTAGATCCAACCACCTTTTGAAGTATGTGATCCATCTTAGGCAAGGGATAATTATCTTTCAGGGAGGCTTTGTTCAGATTTCTAAAGTCAATTCAAAGCCTAATTTCCCCGGTCTTCTTCCTGACAGATATCAGGTTGGAAATCCACTGTGAGTATCTAAGGGGAACTATGATCCCAATATCATACATCTTTTTGATCTCTTTCTCAACTAAAGGTAACAAAAAAGGGTTTATCCTTCTTAGTTTTTGTTTAAAAGGTTTCTGATTTTCCTTAAGAATAATTTTGTGTTGAATAATGCTGGTATCATATGATTTCAGATCTTTGTATCCCCATGCAAACACATCTCCAAACTCTTTGAAAAGTTTAGTACATTCCTATTTGATATGAGTAGGAAGAGTGCTAGATAACTTAATCATTTTGGGTTCATTCATGCTGCCTATGTTATGTTCTTCTACATTAGTTTATGTAGGCTCCATCTTTGGTTTTTTAGCTATATCATTGAAGGAAAAAAGATCCTCTAATGGTGTAAGTCCTCTTGGTATTGAATCATATTCGCACTGTAAAATCTCAAGGTCCTTTTGGTCTAGGTTTTCAAGTAATTCTGCCTTCTAAAGATGTTCAAATTGGTTTATATCAGTAGAGGAGGACAACTCTGTTTTAGGGACTTGTTTTTCATCAAAACAATCTTCTTTATGGCTTGAGCTAGGAGTTGGTACAACAAAATCATTTTTAGACTGCAGAAAATCATCAATGTGTTTATCTCCCTCAAACACACACTTGCTAATAGCTTTCATTGTCAGGGATTATAGGCCTATTTTCTACTTTGACAGTGAATAGTTCATTTATATGGGGTACTTGACAATTGCTGGCAGCGAAGGCAAGCTCATTTGCAAGGTTAATTTGATCTCTAGGGGTGAAAGTGAGTTCATATTTTTCAAAAGGTTTTAGGAGATCTAGGGCAGAATTCCTATATTCTCTTAATCTTGGGTTTTTGGCTGAATACTCCCCTTTTATATGCCTAATAATCAGCTCTGAATCTCCTTGGACTGATATTTTCTTGGCTCCTAAATCTTTGAGTAAATGTAGGCCAAGGAGGAGGGCTTCATATTCTGCAATGTTATTAGTGCATTGGAAATCAAGTTTGTAGGAATGTCCTTTGTTTGTATTATGTATCCATACACCAGCTCCAGAACCAGATTTGCCACAAGAGCCATCAAATTTCATGTTCCAAAGTGTTTCTATCTCATATTAATCCTTATTTTGTTGTTCAAGGCTGCTAAAGTTTGAGCTGCTATGTTTTTTATTTGAGGGAAGATTTGGTTGTTCAAGTGGGCTTCACTCTTTTTCATTTTCATTTTCTTGTTTGGTGATTTCATCTTCATTGAACAAGATAAATGAATCAAGATATGAATGAATAGAATAAACATGGGTGTTGTTTGGTCTATCTATGTTGCTTGCCATATATTTCGTATGAGATTCCCTGTATAACCTTCTTGTCTGGTTAAAGACTGGAATGGTTGCATAAGACACGTCCATTTGAAGGCTCCCCTGAAGTTTGGCTCCCCATGATCTAGATAGAAGTATGCCATACTTTGGGGGAATGTCAGCAAAAAATATGTCCATAACTATACCCTTAGCAGGACTTTGTTCCAGATTGACACATAAATCCTTGATCAGACCTAAGCACTTGACCTTGCTTGAATCAAAGGAATACAGGTCTTTGTAAGGTTTGGTAATTTCTAGGCCTAATCTCTCCATCACTACTTTTGGCATGAGATTGTGAGAGGCACCGGAGTCTAGCATGGCATTGTGTAAGATTTTATCATGTATATTTAAGCTGACATAAAATGGGGGAATGTCTCCTTCTTGGTATTTTCCTTCTACTTCAATACCAAACAACATTTCTTGTTTATCATCTGTCAAGTTTAAAGTATCATTTCAGTTCCTATATTCAAAGCTTTCAAAACTTGATTTTTATATACATCCTAGGTGACTAGTTCAGCTAAGGGTATGCTAATTTTAATCTTGGAAATTTCTCCCTCAAGGCTGAAAGGGACTAATGTTCTTGACATATTTACATCTGATTTGTCAAACATAGTCTTTTCAGCAATTCTGATTTGCTGAGTTTTATTGGGACTGTTATTTTGGACAGATTTCTCAGGGCCACTAGCAGAAGTACTAGGGTAGCTTGTGTCAACACTTTTCTGACTGGTTTCGTCCTTGTTGAAGTCAATTTTCTTAGAAACAGTCTTGGTAGTGTTTTTTTTCTTTTTAGGAGGATTTTGTGAGGTATTCCTAACAGTAGTTTCTATGTTATTATTGTTGGAGGCCCCTTAGTTCTTTTTGCTTCTTAGGTCATATTGTCTGTGGACCTCCATTATAGCATTTTCAAACCCCAATTGATAATATTTATAATCCTCATAGTTGTTTTTAGTTTGTTATGAGGAGAAGAATCCTTGTTCTTCTTCAGTGAGAAAAGCATCACCCTCACTGTCAGATCCTATCATATTTACATGATTTTCTTCCAACCTTTCTGTCTCCCTTTCTTCTTCTTCATTTACATAGTTTTCCTAAAAAAGAGGTCTAATTTGTTGGTCATTATCCCTTTGTCTATTTTGAATAGGATCTCTTCTGAAATTTGGATTTCTATTTTTGTTTTGGGGATTTACTTGGTTCTCCCTAGGAGGTACTCTATCAGTTAAGTTTATCTTTTCCAGCATTCTTTCCATTACCCTCACCAGCTTATCAATTTTGGCATCAGATGATGAAGTTGAGGCCATTGTTTCATCTTTGTATGTAACTCTTTTTTTCTGACTTCAACCTAGCTCTTTTCTCTATCAGATTTTCTTCTACACTTATAGATCTTATAAAGTCAAGGGGTCTCTTTCTCTTAGCTGATAGACCATGTCTGGGTCAAAGCCTTCTGGAAATTGTTTTAAGGCTAAGCCTAGTGGAGGTCTCATGTTTGGGGGAAGTTCATTGTAAACACTATTGAATATAGTGTAGTAATGTTGGAAACTTTCCTCAGTATTTCTTTTTAGGTTTCTATATTCTGAAAGGATTTGGAGAGGGTTCTTTTTAATTTCCCATTTGTTGATGAATGTTTGGTATAGAGAAGGGAGATCATTTATGCTATTAGGAGTTAAGCTTTTAAACCATTTTTTGCTTCTCCTCCTAAACTTTGGGCAAAGATTCTCATCTTAATGGTCTCTTCTTCTATTTCCATTTAATCAAAGGCATCATCCATTTTATCTACATGCTTTTGGGAAGTAGTAGATTCAGTTCCAGTGAAATGGGGAATTATGGATTGATAATCATTTGGTAAAGGAACCAGAGGTTGTGGTAACACTAAGGGAGCATACCATGTTGCCATGATTGGAGTGAATCAAATATTTACAAGAGGTGGGTTTGTAGAAGGAAAAGTGGGATGAAATGGAGTGTTTTGAATAGTGGATGTCTGGATGGGTGTAGTGGAAGTACTTGGACCAGCAAACTGATTTCGAGAAAATTTGTTATGGAAAGAACTAAAATGATGGAGAAGCTGAAAATCAGGAGGAGTGGAAGGAGAGGCTTCTCTATTATAACTCTGTTGCAATTTTATGGGCTCAAAGTCAGTCTGGTCAATATCACTATGTGACTTGGTTCTAAATAGGTTCTTTGAATGGCACAAGTCAAATTGAAAATCTTTCAAGGCTGTAAGGTTTTCAGGGATAGATCTTGTTCTTTGGATAGTCCTATCAGTAGTTAAATTTCCAGCTCTAGAAGTTGCCACAAAATATTTTCTGGATCATAAACTATAGTAGGAGGATTAGGGTTTGGATGAGCTCTGGTATTGATTCTATGTGAAGCCAGATTTCAAACTCAAAATCATGGAGAAGTTGAAAGCTTTATGACTGTTTTTCAGAAGGATGACCTCTCACAGTGTTTAGTAAGATTCTAAAATATGGGACTAGGCTTCTAAAATTCTTTAGGACTGATTTGATACAATCCTAAGGGAATCTAAAAAGAACTAATGAAGTAATAGGTGTATTGGGGCTAGTGGAGTCGCCAGGTGGAAATTTTTAGCTATTTTTAAGGTAAATATGTATGGTCCACCACCAATAATTGACAAAAAACCAATCTAGGGATGTTTTTGTGGTGTTTTGAGTTTCTTAATGTATTCCTAAGGTTTTGTAAGAGTGTCCTATACCTGAATCATCATTTAGCTAAGATGGTGAAACGAAAAAAGTCTACCCTATGGCTATCAGTTGAGTTTTCTGTGACCTGATAATGCTTTCTGGATTTCTAAGAAGTACTCATGTTGTCAGTAACTCAGAAGGTCCCACCATGATCGCCATAATTTTAGTTGGCGATGAGGTGGTGGATTAATCACCAGATACTATTTTTCAAGGGTTTCTGAATATTTTAAGGGATATTTAAGCATTAACTTACTCAGATGTCCCACCGTGATCGCTAGAATGTTAGGTTGGCGATGAGGTGGAAATTAATGGATGGATATTGAGTGATTTATCTTAAGACTTACTCAAAATGTCCCACCATGATCGCTAGAATGTTAGGTTCTCGTGATTTAGCAGATTGGTATACCAAATGAAAGGGTAACATGAAAACAGTCTTTAGAGTCCTACGACCTAACCTTCTTGGACTAAGAGAGGGATCTCCCTATTTGTTTGCAAATGATATGAACTTGTTTGCTTTATAGGGTTGATTTTAGGCTAGTTATTAAGTGTGAGGTTTTTTGTTTTTTGTTTTGGTTGGGTATAATGATCAAGAAGCATAGGTAGAATGAGGAAATCTCTAAGTCATTAGGAAATGGAGTCTAATGGAAGTCATGATAGGTTCATCAAAGGATCGGGGAGCATCATAGGAAAAATCTAACTTGGCCAATGGATCTTCAAGTTTTAGGGGTAATGAGATGGACATCAATTGTAAGAATGAAAAGTAGGGTAAAGGGAAATCAAGAATCCTTTATCATATGTACTTTTCAACAAAGGGAATTAAATATCATAAGCATGAAGAGGCAATTAATAGATAGGGAAAACCATAAATTCTATGATCCAACTACAACAGATAATTATTCAAGACAAAATTTTCCAATGAAATATAGAAGGCAAAAAACTCATTTAACTTCTAGTGATTTCACCTTAAGGACAGAAAACACTTAAGACACACATATAACTGTAATTAGAGAAGAGGGAACTCCTAAACATCCTTGATTATAGTTATGAATATCTCTAAAACAATTAGTTAAGCGAGTACAAAGGGTATGATCGAAACAAAACCTCTTTGGCAGACTTTAAATAATGGTACTTTAGAGAGAGACTTCAAAAACAGTGTTTTAGTGGCAACAAGTAATCAGGGATAAGCATAAATCATGCTTGATGCCAACTGTATTCAACTATTTATGAAATAAACAAGCTTAGGGGGTCTAGAGAGTAATTAAGAATTCTCTAAAATGTCCTAGCAGAAGAAAACATTAAGGCAATGAAGAATAAACAGAACTAAGGTGCTTTCAAAAGACATTTCTTAGCCTAAATATTTTATTCTACTGCAACATAGAAAGGTGGAAACATAATGAAACAAGAAATAGCAATAACATATTAGAAGCACTTCACCAATAACCAAGTGATCTAGCCTCCTCCATCAACAAACAAATCAGGGCATCCACAAGTTCCAAGACATCAATTTCTTTTCAACTTCCAAGAGACTATGTATTACTTCAAAGAGTCATCAAATGCCAACAACATAATGAGTTCAGATGCAGTATTTATGCTGTAAATTAGGAGGTAAAGCTAAGATAGGGTTTGAGTGTCATTGATTACATATTTAATGAATTCCCAGCCTTGAAGACCATGCAAGGCTCAAGGCAGGAATATCTGCAGATATTTCTCTGAATATGTTAGGTCCCTATATTACTAGTATAGGCCGTTATTGTTGTTAGTGTAACCCCCTTATTGTTATTATTATACCCTTGTAACCCCCATATTGTTACTATTGTGCCCTTAAATTATTATTGTTAGGTTGGCTAGGATTACATTGTGACCCCACTAGGATTACATTGTGGCCCCATGGACTCCTATATATAGAAAGGAGGTTTTGGTAATTTGAATCATCCAAGAATTGTTCATTCATGTAATGTATTGGAGGTTTCCCCCTCGAAGTGGCTTATTTCTAAGGAATTTATATCTCTTTTCTTCTCACTTTGGAGCCGGTTTCACAACATTTGGTATTGGAGCTTTGGATTCTAGGGTTTTCGTTGCTCCAAAATAGTCATCGTGGAATTTTCGCTATAAATTTTTTTCTACGAACGTTCGGAAGCTGAAATTTTTAGAGTGCGAAGCCAAATTCCTGAGGAACAGTGTCGCAAAATTTTAGAGCTTATTTTTCAATATTTTCTGAGATATGATTTGTGGAAGTTAGGGATTTTTGCAGGCTCCTGAATTTAACCTAAACAGGTCATCGCGAAATTTTCGCTATAACTTTGTTTCTATGAATATTCAGAAGTTGAAATTTTTTGAGAGAAAAGCCGAAATATTGAGGAACATCTTCGCAAATTTTCAGAGCTTGGTTCATAATATTTTCAGAGATATGATCTGCGGAAGTTAGGTCTTTGTTAGGCTCCCGAATTTCATCTCAAAGAGGTTATCATGGGAAAATCATCATAGCTCTCTCTCTGAGCATCAGATTAGAATGTTGTAACAAGTGGCCACAAGTACACAGACTTTAGTTTCCTTTTTATCAATTTAAGAGCCAAAGGAGGAAACAGGAAGACATGGCAAGTCGTACAAGTTAGCTCTATTGAACCAGTCCATAATTGGGTCATTGTGGGAGATTGGACATATATTTGTCTTGAAGAATGAAAATCAGGTCAGACCTATGACATTTGAAAGAAGCTTTAGAGGGCTACTACAAGGCCGAATTTAAGTTATTGAGGATTCACAATTATATAGATAATTCAATTTCAATATAGAGCTCCCCAAAAGCAAGTAAAAGGTGTGTATTTTTTTTTTCCCGAATTGAATAAGTCTTGTTTGATGAATCAAGTTGAATTGATTCAAAGAGCATATTGTAGAATAGATATCAGTATTGGATTCTAAAATGTCCCCTAAAAATAATTCAACACCCATTAAGCCTTTATAAGGCTCTACTATGACTCATGAAGACGAAGAATGGCAACATGACATATCAAAATTACAAGAGAAAGTGAAACAAATTTCACTCTCGCAAAGAGCAACAAAAAATGACATGGAAGTTTTGAAGAAAGGCGTGGAAAATAAGATGGATGGTTTGAAGAAAGATGTGGAATATAAGATGGATGGTTTGAAGAATGGCATGGAATCTAAGATAGATGGCATGGAAGCTGGCATGGAATCTAAGATGGATGACATGGAAGCTAAGATCGATGAGAAAATGGAAAACATGAAGAATGATCTAAAAGTAGACATGGAAGGTTTGACAAAGTTGATACAATAAATGTTTCCTAATGGTGAAAAGATAGTAGAGGAAACTCATAATGAGAACAAAATAAATGTTAAACATGATTTCATAAAATCTAATGTTGGCGGGAAAAACCACCATATTCCAAAAATGGATATGAGGAAGTTTGATGGAAAGGATCCTGTAACATGGATACTATATATGGAGCAATATTTTGATCTCCATAATATGCAAAACACACAAAAGGTACGCATTGCAACTTTACATTTAGAACAAAATACATTTGTATGGTATCGATGGCTTTGCTCCCGTAAAAAAATTGTCACTTGGTCAATTTTTACGGAGGAATTGATAGCACATTATGAGGATAAAAAGAGAAACACCTTCTTTAGCCAATTGATAAGTCTCAAACAAAAGGGTTTAGTGGGGGAGCACATTGAGGACTTCCAAAAATTGAATATAAGGGTAACTGATATTCTAGAGGAACACAGGATTGATCTCTTCATAGGTATTTTAAAGGATAACATCCAACATGAATTTCGCATTTTGAAACCTGATTCATTGGAGAAGGCATTTAGGTTAGAAATAAAACTTGAATGTAAAATTATGGCAACAAGGAAGCCTACCACTCACTTCTATAAAGAGGGAAGTGTTGCTACTCCTATATTTCCACAACCTACAAGGTTGACACCACAACAATTGGAAGAAAAAAAGAAAAAGGGCTTTGCTACAGTTTTGATAGAAAATACACTAAAGGTCATAAATGTGCTGAGAATAAATTGTTTTACATATATTGTGAAGAGGAAGAAGAAAAGGAACAAGAAGAGGATATACACCAGGAACCAACCCAAGAAGAGGAAGAAATGAGCCCTACCATATCGTGTAATGCATTGGTAGGAATTACCACTCCTAAAACTCTCAATATAGAAGGAAAAATCAAGAAGAAAAAGGTAATAGTGTTGATTGATTTAGGTAGTACCCATAATTTTATTCATTGTAAGGTAGCCAAGGAATTGAATTGTTTCCTATACCCAGCACCAGAATGTCAAGTGATGGTTGCAAATGGAGGAACTATAAATTGCTCTGGAAAATGCCATAATATCAAGCCAACCATGGGGGAATATGTATTGAATAGTCCAATGCTTTCCATTCCTATGGGAGGTGCTGATGTTGTACTAGGAGTACAATGGTTATAATCTTTGGGGACGGTAGCTTTTAATTTTCAAGAACTTTTCTTGAAATTTTTTTCAGAAGGAAAGGAAGTTGAATTACGGGGTATTGCGGGGAAGCCAGGAAGGATAATAAGCTCTAATGTCATGACAAAGCTTCTAAAGAAATAACAGTGAGGCGTAATTGCACAATTATGCTCACTAGAAGTTCCAACATTAAAATCATCTATTTCTGCAGATCTCCAACAAGTCTTGGACAATCATTCCAAGGTGTTTGAAACTCCCAAAGGACTCCCACCTATTCGTGATCATGATCATGCTATTCATTTAATTCTAGGAAGTGTTCCTCCAAACATCAGGCCTTATAGATATCCTTACTTCCAAAAGAGCGAAATTGAACGTATGATTGCAGAAATGTTAGAGGCGGGTATAATTCAACCTAGTCAATGTTCTTTCTCTGCTCCTGTAGTATTGGTACACAAGAAGGATGGATCATGGCGAATGTGTCCAGATTATAGGGAGCTCAATAAGCTCACCATTAAAGACAAATTTCCCATTCCTGTGATTGATGAATTATTGGATGAATTACATGGAGCAAGTTATTTTACCAAGTTGGATCTTCGTTCAGGATATCATCAAATTAGAATGAAGACTGAAGATATTCCAAAAACAGCATTTCGAACTCATGAGGGTCGTTATGAATTTTTGGTCATGCCTTTTGGCCTTACCAATGCACCTTCTACATTTCAAGGGTTGATGAATTCCATTTTCAAACCCTTCCTTAGAAAATTTTTGCTAGTATTTTTTGATGATATACTAATCTACAACAGGTCTTGGAAGGATCATCTTCAACATGTTGACAGGGTGCTCAAACTATTGCAGGAGAAACAATTATATGCAAAAACATCCAAATGTTTCTTTGGGGTACAAGAGGTGGAATATCTGGGTCATATTGTATCTCACGAGGGTGTCAACGTAGAACCTAACAAAATTAAAGCCATTAAGGAATGGAAAGTCCCCAAAACCATAAAGCAGTTGCGAGGATTTCTCGGGTTAACATGATATTATCGAAATTTTGTTAAGAATTATGGGAGAATAGCAGCACCTCTAACAACATTATTGAAGAAAGATGCATTTTCATGGACTCCTGAAGCAACTAAGGCCTTTGAACATCTTAAAGAGGCAATGTGCCTAGCACCAGTCTTAGCTATGCCGGACTTCACAAAAACCTTTATTGTGGAATGTGATGCCTCAGGAAATGGAATTGGTGTTGTTTTAATGCAAGAAGGAAGACCCATTGCTTTTGAAAGTCGTCCAATCAAAGGAAAGTATTTACAGAAACCTATTTATGAGAAGAAAATGTTAGCAATACTACATGCACTAAAGAAATGGCGAACTTACCTAATGGGAAGACACTTCAAGGTAAAAACTGATCATGATAGTCTTAAACACTTTTTGGAACAAAGACTATCTTCAGAAGAGCAGCAAAAATGGGTCACAAAGATGTTGGGTTATGACTTTGAAATAATATACAAAAAGGGAAGCTAAATGTTGTTGCAGATGCACTCTCAAGAAATAATGAAGAGGTGGAAGCATTGCTTTGTGCCATTTCTATTATCCAACCAGATTGGATAACTGAAGCAAGAGATGAATGGAAGAAGGATGAAGAAGTGTGGACACTCATTCAAAAGTTGCAGCAAGATCCTAGTACATCTGATACATTTAGTTGGAAAATGATTCCTTATGGTACAAAGATCGCTTATATCTTTGTAAGAATTCCCAACTAAAACAAAAGATTCTTCTGGAATTGCACACTTCTCCTTTAGGAGGACACTCAGGATTTTTAAAAACTTACCACAGGGTGAAGAAAGAATTTTTTTGGGATGGCCTTTAATCTGATATTCAAAAGTTTGTGGCGGAATGTTTGGTTTGCCAGCAGAATAAAGTGGAAACAATTAAGACCCCGGGACTTCTACAACCTTTATCCATTCCAAGTCAACGTTGGGAGGAGATTTCAATGGATTTTATCACAGGTTTACCTAAGTCCGAAGGAAAGAGTGTCATCACGGTGGTAGTTGATAGAATTACCAAGTATGCACACTTTTGTGCATTATCTCATCCATTTAAAGCAAGTACAGTTGCTACTACATTTATGGACAGAATTCAAAAGCTACATGGAAGCCCAAGGGTTATTGTGAGCGACAGAGATCCCATTTTTACTGGAAATTTTTGGACGGAATTATTTTCTTGTTTGGGTACTCAATTAGCTCATAGCTCATCTTATCATCCTCAATCTGATGGTCAAACTGAGATAGTAAATAAATTTTTGGAAGGATATCTTCGTTGTTTTGTATCTGATAAACAAACACAATGGGTCAAGTGGTTACCTCTTGCTGAATGGTGGTATAACACTTCCTTCCATACTGCAGCAAAAATGACCCCATTTATGGCACTTTATGGATATCATCCACCATACATCACATCATCTTTAAGGGAAAATTCGAAGGTTCAAGCAGTGGAAGATCACATCGAGCATCAGCAAGAAGTTCTCCAACTCTTAAAGGATAACCTGAATTTGGCACAAAATCGAATGAAACAACAGGCAGATCAACATCGTAGCGAGAGAAGTTTTGATGTAGGAGATTGGGTATTTTTACCGCTACAACCATACAAACAAATGTCCCTCAAGCAAGCAAAGAAGGATAATAAATTATCGCCAAAGTACTATGGTCCTTACAAGGTGTTGCAAAAGATTGGTACTATGGCATACAAATTGGAGCTTCCTGCTTCTTCGCGAGTACATCCAGTTTTCCATGTTTCATGCTTAAAGAAGGTCATAGGTGAAAATCTTCCAGTTCAAACAATATTGCCAGAACTTGATGAGGAAGGAAAAATCATATTGGAACCTGAAGCGGTCACGGAAACAAGAACTCGACAACTACGGAATCGATCAATTTCAGAGTATCTCATCAAGTGGAAGAACTTACCCACTGAAGATTCTAGATGGGAGGATGAGAATTTTATACAGAAGCACCCAGAGCTACTCAAGCGTTGAGGACAACACTTTTTTGAAGGAGAGGGGCATGTTAGGTCCCTATATTACTAGTATAGTTCCTTATTGTTGTTAGTGTAACCCCCTTATTGTTATTATTGTACCCTTGTAACCCCCATATTGTTATTATTATGCCCTTAAATTATTATTGTTAGGTCGGCTAGGATTACATTGTGGCCCATGGACTCCTATATATAGAAAGGAGGTTTTGGTAATTTGAATCATCCAAGATTTGTTCATTCATGTAATGTATTGGAGGTTTCCTCCTCGAAGTGGCTTATTTCTAAGGCGTTGATATCTCTTTTATTCTCTTTTTGGAGCTGGTTTCACAACAGAATAATAACTTCTATCTTAACTCCTAAGGAAAAATAGGTGAAATGTTTGACTTTAAGGCCTATTCGTAACTATTAAAATAACTGTTTGGCAGATATAAATATCTCTGACTCAGCCTAATAACTACTTAATGCTTTATTGAAGGAAACAAAGCACTAGGTGGCACAAATATCTTTTGAAAGGAGTAACTGCCACGGGCTGAGTCATTCAAATCTATTCGGGTAAATCTGCCTTTTGTTTTATCTTTAATCTTTGTCATTTAGGCCTTAAACTCTGTCTTTTATGCTCTGACTGTCTATTTTTATCATATTTCTTTAATCTGTTTGATCTCTGTTCTGTTTATTTAATCCTTTAATTTATTTATTTTGATCCTTTTGACTTTATTCTTTCTGTCTTTCCACTATCTTCTTTTCCTTCTTTGACTTTATGCTTTTCGGGCTGATCCTTTGTTTTTATTGTTTGATTATGATTAGCCCTCTAATCTTTCTGATTTCTTCCTTTCACTGTTTCTTTGACTGTTTGTGTTTTCTCTATGCAAGGGAGGATTTCTGCATGGCTAGAGGGTTCCTTTTGATCAGTTGATGATCGTGTTTCATCGATTCCTTTTATTGACATAAACCCTCTAGCCATTATCGACTCTTTGTGAGGCCCTGGATCGTCATCCAGGCCTCAAGTTGATTTAATTTGACCCTGCGAAATGGAGTTTAATCACCTTCCCTATTAAACCTGCACAAAACATAAAAAAATTAGTTTAAAAACCTGTGGGAGGGTTTAACTGCGTCTCTCGGGGTTTTGGACTGTAGAAAGGCATTTTTCAAAGGAGGAGAGGGTGCAGGAAGAAAGGTTCCGAAGGCGAAACTGGGAGAGATTTTGAAATTTGGCATGGAGGGAAAAGATGGTTTCGAAAAACCATAAGTGGTTTATCACATGGATAGAAGGCAAGTTTGTGGTTTTGGGCGAAATGGACACGATATACCCCAGGGTTTGACGCGTGGCAAGGCGAAACCGCCCGTTTCACATGGGTTGCAAAAATTTAAACCTGGCACCACTTTATTTGCGATATGCATTGTTGGCCATCGGATCTCGGGGAGCAGAGATCGACGGCCATCGCACGCTGGGGAGGTGAAAATAAAGTTTGGGAATGGAGCGGTGTGGTCGAGGATGGGCGACATGGTAGGTTCTGATTGAATAGCGGGGTTAAGTGGGGGATGGGGCCCAGGGTGGATAGGTGGAAAATTGTGAATGGGCGAGGGGTATAGTGGAGAGCGGGGCCTATATTTAAATATTTATAAAGGTTTAAGGAGTGATAGTAGTTAGTATGGGGTCTAGGGCTCGAATCGATGGTGAGGAGTGGTCGGATGTAATGAAAGGCGAGGGTGTATTTTTCACGGGGAAAAGAGGCTTAAGGATAGCAGAGGCCAATGTATCATGAAGGTAAAGGTTGCTAGGTTTAAGAGAAAAAGCTCTTAATGCCTATATCCTCAAAAGAGCGGGTTTTATACAAAAAACATGGTTTTATGCATAATTAAAAAGACCCGATAGGCTAAAAATTATATTTAAATAATGTAATGGGAAGCTTTTACGTTGTTTTAATATGTCAGAGGAAAAATGATAAATGAAGGGGTTTTTATGAGGTTTTTTTAGGAAAGGAAGAAATGGGTTTTTTAGAGGAAATAGGGCATGAATGACAGTGAGGGCGAGGTAGTGAAATGAGGCAAACATGCCCAAATAATGAAGTCCTTGTTTGTAGCAGTGTGATAGAATTTCTAGGAAGTAGAGAGGGGAAAGGATCAGTGAAAATAGTTAACTTTGGATAATGAAGAGAGTGAGATTTCTAAAACTCAAAATATTTCTCAAATTTTGTTTTTAGAAATCAAGGAACATAACTTAGTCATATTTTGATATCAACAAAAATTACTGATGACTAACAGAGATATTAGTTTTCATCAAGTGTCGTGAAGAACATTTCATGCATGTCAAGCAAGTGTTAGATGTCTTGAAGAAAGAACATTTGTTTTTAAAGACGTTGTTGGGTGCTAAAAGGTGCCTTTTAAAACTCCTATTTATCCCACATTAATTATCAACCCGGTAAAGTGCTCTTATTTCAAGAGTGTACACAGTATGTGCACACTATAATCCAAGAGAGTAATGTTTCCAATGTGCAGTACAATGTCTCAAATACAAGGGTAAACAGATGCTTGAAAATGAAATCTAATTACAATGACATGAAACTAAATGCTCTAAAATCCAATCACCCACTCATCAATCATCAGTCAAGGATGCAGTAGTAATAACTCTTTCCTTTGGCAACTGATGTAAATGAAATAAAAAATAAACACGATCCTCAATTTGAGAACTTAGACAGTAATAACCAATGTCCTTTATAGTTGATGATCTTACACTCCACACCAAAGCAACTAATTGGAAATGATAACTGAATTAAATTAACAATGCTGAAATGGAAATGGAATAGACAAGCTCACTGCAAACTATTCTAAAGCAAAACCAATCACTTGAAAAAAGGAATAAACAGTAAACTAGTTAACAGAAATGAACAACAAATCTATTTACTAGAAAAGAACAGCAAATGGAAATGAAAACAATTGGAAATTAACAACAAATTCTATCTAATGGAAATGAATAGCAAAGCTATTTGATAGAGATGAACAACAAAATCTGGAATGAACAGCAAGGCTATTGAATAGAAATGAACAACATAACAATGTAATTTGTAAAGAATGTAATTTTGTTATGGTGGAAAGGAACAACAATGTATTTCAATCACAACTTATGTAATAAAACAAATTCATATAATATTGAAACAACAAGCTATAAAACAGGAAACTGTAAAGCAACGTGATTAAAAGATATAAATATTAAATCAAATCACTCACATGGTGCAAGAATCAGAAATATAATACAAAGACGCAGTGAACTCCACCAGAGGTCGGGCCCTTAGCCGCCAGTGAGCACTATTAAGTTACTTCAGAATAATCGAATGAGCAGCAACGTAACTTATTTATTGATCATCAAAATCATTACAACACAAGTCTGTCCTTTCAGAACTGCGTTATGTCCATTACAAACGGTGCGTAAATGAAAGATACATAATGCAACATGTAATACAGTCTGATTTACAATCTTCGCTCTTTTATATCAGCATATGAATCCTATAATAAAATCTGAATTAATTCTCAATTGATCCATATTCAATCCCCCTAATACCCTTCGCTTCTTTGATCTCTATTTCTCATTTAACTACGCAGAGCGCAGAGAGAAGTTACAATAGAGATAATTAAAAAATGATTCTCATAAAAAATTTGGATTGTCTTCAACCAATTGATCAACAAGATCATATCTGGAGTATATTTCCATCAATCATTCAATAAGAATAGGTTGAATTTGGATTTGCAGCTGAGATAATTTGGAAAACAGTCGCAACAATGAATTTGAGAAAATCATTTTCAGAGAACCTTTTGTTTCTCTTAATACAAACCAAATTTGGGCAAACCATTCTTCTCAAAAATTAATTTGGTCCGTTCTGGACAAAACCCATGTTTTGAATTTTCCAGATTCTTCTCCATTTGCCCAGAATGTCCAACACAAAACTGACACTTCTTATTCCAGCGAATTTCTGAGTTGGAATATTGAATGATGATCTGGAGATCAAATCTGCAATTTGGCAAATATCTTAGAGGCTAAAATGGTGAGTGATGTTACAAAATATATTAATAAACCATCATTGATAAAATCATGCATAATAATCATTAATTTATTAATAATAAAGGAGAAGAAATAATATTTATCCATAAGAGCATAAAAAATTATAAAATGGATTTATATGATAAATTATGATAAATGACATGATAAAGAAGAGTAGAAATGGATGAAATAGGTGTAAAAAATTGATAGTAATAATAACATATTAGCAGCCCAACACACCCCCAAACTGAATATATTGCATGTCCTCATGCAACACAGAAGTGAGAATATTGCATGTCCTCATGCAACCCAAAGACAAAACCCATGTGTTAACCAAGCAAATTTTTTTTTTCATCCCAACTCATGAAATGGATGGAACAAATGATTTTTTCCTCAAATAATGAATATTCAATTTTAGCAATCTTGATGAAGGCGTAACAATTTTTACAGTTGACGTTCAACTACATGTATATGAAGTTGCAGAAAAATGTGATATAAGTAACAAAAAACTTCATTAACCATTTTCTCAAAAATCAGATTGTTTTGATGCACGGATCATGAGATATAAACAAAATGGTTGTAGGTGGTAGTGCATAATTTTCGAAATTTTATGAACTAATTTAGCGTGAAATTATCTGGGTTTGTGTATTTTAATGATACCTCTTTGTTATCCAGAAATCACAAGAATTAAGTTCATAGAAAATCAATTTCTGCACTGTATAAAAATGAAATTGTATGCCTTAAATGAGAAAGAAAGTAGAAAACATCCATCATGTGTAGCAATTCCTCCCCCTAACCCCAAACTGAAGAATTAGCATGTTCTCATGCAATACTAGAAAACAAAGAGAGGTGGTTGTTACAATCTGTTGAAATCTATGCTTGGTGTAAAACAACATGGAAGAAGGGAGGTGTTGAGAATGAATAAGAATATCAATGGATGATAAAGAATATTATTGACATGGTCATAAGAAAGAAATGAAGGAAAGCAACACTCCCCCAAACTGAAAGATGATATGTCTCTGAAAAATGGGAAGTGGTAAAGATGTGGAATGAATGATGATAAATAATGCTCAATGGATTTTCATGAAATTCTCCTAAATTCATAATAAATCAAAAAATTATGTTATTTTACCTCAAGTGTTACATCTGAAAAAAATGTGGAATGACATGTAGGGATTGGCCTTTGTTGAAGTTGATGTAGGCTGAGCGGATACTGAAAGTGATGCAAAAGGTGGAAGCCATGCAAGCACATCATGTCTGAATAATTGTACGCGTTAGCGAGTTGCGCGAGCCTTTGCTGTTAGTTGCAATAGTGTGGTTGTGCTGCGAATAGAATTCCCCCCCATACTTGTTGTTCTCTTGTAACCAAATCACGATTCTGCATGCAATTTTCTTGAATCCATAGTGTTAATTTTGAAGAGCAACAGATAAGATGTATGCCAAAAGTTCAATCAGAAAAACTTCTGTAGAAATGTAGTATGAATATTGGGATTCGACCCATATGCAGGCATATTTAAAAGGCATCTGTGCCCCCCCATGAAAGATGATAGGTCACCCTCGACCGACAAATAGAAGAGCAGCGTACTGCACAGAAATTGTACACATGGAAAGACATACATACCTATTATATGATTAAAAAATTATCGCATCACTGAAATCAATGCATATTTTGAAATCATGAGTAAATATGGAAATGTTTATGTAATGATTCGAAAATAAGGGAAAAGAACAGCTGATGTGAAAAAAATACTCATGCGTTCATTATCCACATAAACCATTATGATCGATTTATAAATAAATTTCATACATAAGAGGTTCTGAACAAAGGGTTTAGGAGCATACTCTCATTTGATATTAGATAAAGATATAAGAAAAGGGTTTATCATTACTATTGATTTGTAAAAAATATGACTCCAATACCATCAGCAGATCTCTGTTGCCCACAGGTGTCTATAACCTTGACAAAATTGCTTTCTCACCCTTGGAACCATTATCCTTTATTTATTCCTAGGGAAGTGCTGTGTGATGTCATGATGGAGGCCACTGTGCTGGCTTGGGAACCAGATGAATCACATGCCATTCACCAAGAAGAAGTGAAAGGTGGGCAGGCCGGCTCGTGATGAGACCTCCTATTCCAAGGACTTTTTATTTTTTATAGTTGTCCATTGGATCATATCCCTGGTGTGGTGGCCATAATGGGAATGCCACTTCATTGCTCCCTTATGATCATGGTACACTGGCTCTTGATGAGACCCACTATCCTCCATCTTCCATATCATAGAATTTTTAGTAATCATATAGAGATTTCTTCTTCTTTTTTTATGTAGCACTTCCCTATTTATGTATATAGGATGGCTCAACACTCCTTAACAGTAGGGATGGTGGAAGAAGTCTAAACATATCAATAAAGAAAGTATGCCCTTATTCTTATTCAATAAATAAAAATAAAGAGAGTTATGAAGATTTAAGGAAGAACCAACATGATAAAGATAACTGATCATATTAATTTTAGTGAAAATAAAGATAGCGAAGTGATATAGATGGTTGTGTCCTTTCTTTTTCTTATCACTACAAAACAATTTCTTAAAAATTACAATTTCTCTTGATTTGTTGATTCCAGTAACCTCTAATTTTTGTGTCCTTGCATAAATTGTATGTTTGCCTTTAAAAGAGTCATGAAGAATTCACAAAAATCCTCAAAATGTTGTTCTAAAACAAGAAAAATGCACTTAAAAAGTGTTGTTCTTTAGATGGAACAGCTGTTGTTTCTTAAGAGGAATAGCAAAAACAATCTGCGAAAATGCTATTCCTTTTGAAAAGGGACAACAAAAAAAGTTGGCAAAAAAACATGCTGTTCCTTTTGAAAGGAACAACAAAAACAAGCGGGAAAAACGTTGTTCCTTTGGAAAGGAACAGCAAAAACAGGCGGAAAAAACTGCTGTTCCTTCGAAAAGGAACAACAAAAAAAAGCAGCAAAAACTGCTATTCCTTCGAAAAGGAACATCGGAAAAAGTGTTGTTCCTTTTAAAAGGAACAGCAAAAACACACGGAAAAAGTGCTGTTCCTTTTGAAAGGAACAACAAAACTGCTGTTACTTTTGAAAGGAACTGCAAAAACATGCAAAAAATGTGTTGTTCCTTTTCAAAAGGAACAACAAAACTATTGTTCCTTTTGAAAGGAACAACAAAAACACGCGGCAAAAGTGTTGTTCCTTTTGAAAGGAACAACAAAACTACTGTTACTTTTGAAAGGAACAGCAAAAACATGCAGAAAATGTGCTATTCTTTTTCAAAAGGAACAACAAAACTATTGTTCCTTTTGAAAGGAACAATAAAAACACGCGGAAAAAGTGTTGTTCCTTTTGAAAGGAATAGAAAAACTAATCAACGGAAATGTTGTTCCTTTTGAAAGGAACAGCAAAAAGAAACACACAAACCCACTATTTCTTAAGAGGAACCGCTGTTGTTCCTTAAGAGGAACATCAAACAAATATAAGCACACAAGATTGCTGTTCCTTAAGAGGGATGGTTGTTGTTCCTTTAAGAGGAACAACAAATTTTCCTTAAGAGGAACAACATGAAAAATAAAGGCACACAAAAATGTGCTGTTCCCAACAACAAAGAAAATGCATGTAGAAATTTTTGTAGGGAACAACAAAGGAAAAAAAATAGAGGAAAGAAAAATAATAATGTACAATCTATTTTCAAGAAAATCCAATCAAATAGAAAGGCAAATTTATGTACAGATTTCAAGAAAAAGTAATTTTTTACAGAATTGGTGCTGCCGAAGAATTACCTTCTGCAATTGAAACTTGCATGGTGGGGTCCTTATTGTGCAATTGCCAATGAAGCGGAAACGACAATTTGAAAGGATCAACACCTGAAACATAAAAACATAAAAGAAATCAGAAAAGAAACAACACTTTATTAAGTTACAACAGCTATGATGTTATTTCCTAAGGGAATATCAATATGTCAATGGAAAAAATGATCTTTTTTGAAAAATGTTTTGGCAACAGTGACATGAATATTCAAATGGAAACCAATTCTTCATTTCTTCTGTTATGAATCTGTTAGGTAATGAACTGGATGAAATGCCCTTGTTTCACTAAAATTTCTTTCAAGAATCGCTCGTCCATAAATTGACCTTCTTTGTTCTGCAAAGACCTGCAAAAAACGAGTGTCTACCTGCAATAAAACATTAAATCATAGAGAAAGAGAGGTGATCGAGTTATCCTAATCCAAGAATTATGCAAAAAATCTAACAAGTAGTTACTCTGTAAAACAAATCCACGGACAAAATTAATTTATTACCTGTGGGAGAGCAATGACCAATCATACTAACCAGCAGTGTTTCAATTATAAATTCTTTGTTTTTTGTCCGATTTGAGTGATTCAAAAGCCAAATGAAATTGAATCCAGAGATATGTCTCCAATAGAAACATGTTTTAAAAATTCCATGTAATGGTATGTTAAATTTTCTTAGAACAACCTGCATAATAGAGTCATTTTTGATTTTCCATCTCAGACCAACAGTTGGTATTTCAAGCATAAATTATTCGTTTGATGATGGATTAAGCTGATTCAAATTGGAAATGAAATTAGATTCATTTATTTATCTCTAATAGAAACATTTTTTGAAGACAAGAAGAATTGATGGGTCAAATACGCTAGTGAACAGTCGAGAAAACAAAGTTTCAAGAGTGTTGATTTATGATAAGTAGTTAGTATTTTGGTCATAAATTCCTCATATGATATCTAAATCAAGTGATTTAAATTGAGTTTTAAAATATATTCATATAGGAATATACCCTAGAAACAGGTTTTGAAAATATAGTCATTTTGGCCTCCAAATACTGACTGTCCCAACTCTGTTCCTGAGCTGCCTACTAGACGCCCTGTTACTGTTTTGGTTATAAGTTTTTTTTTTCAAATTAAAATTGAGTGATTAAAATTGGGTTGGAAAGTAGAAATAAAGGGATACTTAGTGTAGAAACAGGTTTTAAAAATATTCATTTTTGGTCCCTCAAAACATCACTGTCCCAATTATGTTTTCAGACATTTCATCAAGCCCGCAAGCTAAAAAATATGATATTCAAGCAATTTTTCCATATTGGTGATAAAAATGAATATGAATGTTTGTATAATTGTTATTTTCAATATAATGCATCTATATACACAAATAAATTAAAATATTTATCACCGATGTTGATTTCCACAGCGTGTTGCAACAAAAACAACTATTTTTACAAAAATAAAATAATAAAAGAAAATGTGTTTATTTTATTTCCTTATTTATTTTATTTTTTCACTAGCCTACTCTGATTTGGAAAATTAATATGATTACGTATAAGAGTTTTTCCAGTGTAACCATTTTCGAAATAAGGCTTCAAGTATGTACATACCCAAATTTGAAAAATGCATGTTAATAAAAATTAGGGTATGAGAAGCCAACTTCCCTTAAAAAGATGATGCCAAAAATTGTTGAAGCATGGAGTGATGCTACAAACAAATGGATTGAAACCAATCTTCAATGTATCCCTTAATTTCTTGATTTCCCATAGCCATCATATCATGAATTTCTTGAGTGTTTAAAACGGCTTGTTGATGCAGGCTAGAAGAAACCTCATTTTCTTTCATAACCTCTACAATTTTTGGATTTGAGACATTCTGAATCTCAGTATAAGTTTTCTCCAATGGTGGATATGTGATAGAATGGGTGGGAAGGGTCGGTAAATTTCATAGTTCAACACTGTAAGCATGTTGTATTGGTTTATTATGGTGAGGGTGTGGAATGAGTTGAGCAGAATATTGTGTAGGGAATGGAGCATTTTGATGATGTAGTTGATTGGGTTGAATGGATGATTTTGATAGGTAAGAAAGATGTTGTGGAAGATCTAGAAGATGTGTTTGTGCTACAATATGAGGGAGAGTAGTCATGCAATCATAAGATGAACCATGCCAAATTTGTAGACAATATTGGTGGTGGTTATATTGAGATTGACATGACTGCCCTAACATATGAGTATTCCATAATGGATTATGCATGTAAGAGAATGGAGAGGAAGTGTTTTGAACCATACCTGTAGGCCACGATTTCCATGGTTTTGACCTTGTTGCAGCTTCCCCATCTCTTTGATATGCTACTTCCATCCTAGATAAGGAAGAGTGAATATCTATGGGATGCTCCTTTCGGTAATGAGGGCATAACACTTCATCAAATTCTTGATTTTTCTGACCCTACAAAACATTCAATTGTGAATTTAGAGAGCTAATGAAATCATATTTAAAATTTTCAAATAAAACATTGATTTCAACTCTTATGTCTCTTGTTCTTGTGGTAAATTTGGAAAAGAAAGAAGAAACTTCTCTGAAATTCTTACCAGCCTTGGAAATTCCTCTTGAATACCTTATGCACAATTCATAAACATCATCATATGATAACTGAAAAACATCACCTTTTCCTATCATATTTAAGAGTTCTAAAAATTCATCTTTGATTCCTTTGAGAAGGAGTGTTTTCAAGATCTCTTTTTCCAAATGCTTATGCTTTGATTTTTGAAGGTTATATTGAAATCGTTCTACATAGTCCTCCAAGATTTCATCTTCCCCTTGTATCATACCGAAAATATCTTCATTGGATTTGCAGTAGTCTCGGTACTTATTCAAGAATATGTTCTTCATGTCCTCCCATGTTTGGATGCAGTTCCCACCAAGGTTCATGAACCATCGGAGAGCTACTCCTTTTAGAGTAAGATGAAACACTTTCAACCTTTGATCATTAGTACAATAATCATGTCCTCTACAAAATAGTTCAAACTCAAATAAGAATGTATCTGGATCTTCATTTGTCAAACCATGAAAATTTGGTAGAGATGATGGGGGAATTATGTGCATTTGTGTCACTCCTCCTAGATCTTTGATAGGGAATTAAAAAGTTGAAATGTGAGCCATTTCTTACCATAATAGAAGATGTTCTTCATATGTTTCTTTAAGGATCCTCCTTCCAATGTTCCTATCAATTGGTTAGTGAAATGGGTGGTGCTTACATCACCACTCAAGTGGAATTACAAGATTTTTCAAAAATTCTACTTTTAAAATACAAACGTTCATTTCTACCTTAAATTCCTAGCAATTCTACTGAAAAGTAGGCGGAGGAGCAAGAAATTTACTTTCTCATTACGCAGGTTCTTACCTTCCATTTTTAATACCTAATTATTTCATAGTAGACAAACATCAAACATACATCACTCTTTGTGAAATGACAACACTCTCCTCGGCAACGGCGCCAAAATGTTGGGTGCTAAAAGGTGCCTTCTAAAACTCTTATTTATCCCACATTAATTATCAACCCGGGCAAGTCCTCTTATTTCAAGAGTGTACACAGTATGTGCACGCTATAATCCTAGAGAGTAATGTTTCCAATGTGTAGTACAGTGTCTCAAATACAAGGGTAAACAGATGCTTGAAAATGAAATCTAATTAAAATGACATGAAATTAAATGCTCTAAAATCCAATCACTCACTCAGCAATCATCAGTCAAGGATGCAGTAGTAATAATTCTTTCCTCTGGCAACTTATGTAAATGAAATAAAACATAAACAAGATCCTCAATCTGAGAACGTAGACAGTAATAACCAATGTCCTTTACAGTTGATGATCTTACACTCCACACCAAAGCAACTAATTGGAAATGATAACTGAATTAAATTAACAATGTTGAAATGGAAATGGAATAGACAAGCTCACTGCAAACTATTCTAAATCAAAACCAATCACTTGCAAAAAGGAATAAAGAGTAAACTAGTTAAAATAAATGAACAACAAATCTATTTACTAGAAAAGAACAAAAAATGGAAATGAACAACAATAAGAAATGGACAACAAATTCTATCTAATGGAAATGAACAACAATCATGAAATGAACAACAAATTCTATCTAATGGAAATGAATAGCAAAGCTATTTGATAGAGATGAACAACAAAATCTGGAATGAACAGCAAGGCTATTGAATAGAAATGAACAACATAACAATGTAATTTGTAAAGAATGTAATTTTGTTATGGTGGAAAGGAACAACAATGTATTTCAATCACAACTTATGTAATAAAACAAATTCATATAATATTGAAACAACAAGCTATAAAACAGGAAACTGTAAAGCAACGTGATTAAAAGATATAAATATTAAATCAAATCACTCACATGGTGCAAGAATCAGAAATATAATACAAAGACGCAGTGAACTCCACCAGAGGTCGGGCCCTTAGCCGCCAGTGAGCACTATTAAGTTACTTCAGAATAATCGAATGAGCAGCAACGTAACTTATTTATTGATCATCAAAATCATTACAACACAAGTCTGTCCTTTCAGAACTGCGTTATGTCCATTACAAACGGTGCGTAAATGAAAGATACATAATGCAACATGTAATACAGTCTGATTTACAATCTTCGCTCTTTTATATCAGCATATGAATCCTATAATAAAATCTGAATTAATTCTCAATTGATCCATATTCAATCCCCCTAATACCCTTCGCTTCTTTGATCTCTGTTTATCATTTAAATACGCAGAGCGCAGAGAGAAGTTAAAATAGTGATAATTACAAAATGATTCTCATAACAAATTTGGATTGTCTTCAACCAATTGATCAACAAGATCATATCTAGAGTATATTTCCATCAATCATTCAATAGGAACAGGTCGAATTTGGATTTGCAGCTGAGATAATTTGGAAAACGGCCGCAACAGTGAATCTGAGAAAATTATCTTCAGAGAACCTTCCGTTTCTCTTAATACGGACCGAATTTGGGCAAACCGTTCTTTGATATCATTAATTCAGTCCGTTTTGGACAAAACCCATGTTTTAGATTTTCTAGATTCTTCTCCATTTTCCGAGAATGTCCAATGCAAAACTGGCACTTCTTATTCTAGCGAATTTCTGAGTTGGAATATTGAATGATGATTTGGAGATCAAATCTGCAATCTGACAAATATCTTAGAGGCTAAAATGGTGAGTGATGTTACAAAATATATTAATAAACTATCATTGATAAAATCATGCATAATAATTATTAATTTATTAATAATAAAGGAAACGAAATAATATTTATCCATAAGAGCATAAATAATTATAAAATGGATTTATATGATAAATTATGATAAATGACATGATAAAGAAAAGTAGAAATGGATGAAATAGGTGTTAAAAATGATAATAATAATAACATATTAGTAGCCCAACATATGTCTAAATGTGAATTTGTGAAAACTTCTTTATTCTACTTGGGTCATATTGTTGGAGGAGGTGAGTTGAAAATATATCCCTCCAAGGTCGATGTCATTTTGAATTGGCCAAAGCCCAAAACAATGGCAAAGGTTAGAATTTTTTTGGGAGCAACCGAATACTAGAGAAAATATATTTCTAATTTTTATTCTATCTCAGCTCCATTGCATGATTTGACAAGTGTGAAGCAGGTTTTTTAGTGGGGAGGAAAACAAAAAAAAGCATTTGATGCATTGAAGGAAAAGATCAATTCATCTGATGTACTTGCACTTCATGACTTGAGACAGTAATTTGAGATACAAACTGATGCAATAGGCTATGCCATGGGCACAACCCTAATGCAACAAGGTAAGCCCATCTGTTTTCATTCAGAAAATTTTAATGGTGCAGTGATTAACTATCCTACATATGACAATGATTTGTATGCATTGGTGAAAAGTGTGAAAAAGTGGAAACACTACTTGATGGGTAAGGAAACAATCATTCACATGGATAATAAGCCATTTCAATACTTGCAATCACAAGCATATTTACAACAAGAAAGGAAATTTCGATGGATGGGATTTATTCTACAATTCCACTTGGTGATAAGGTATAAGAAAGGTATCTATAGTAAGGTTGTTGATATGTTTTCTAGACCAATTGTTAGTGCATCCATTTTTACTAAGAATAATTTTGTCATGCATGAG
The DNA here is from genome assembly GCA_034641835.2 of Pinus albicaulis. Classification (NCBI taxonomy): domain Eukaryota; kingdom Viridiplantae; phylum Streptophyta; class Pinopsida; order Pinales; family Pinaceae; genus Pinus; species Pinus albicaulis. The sequence continues at coordinate 47,212,792 of CM076580.1, forward strand.
AGATATATTGAGAAAATGCTTTAGATAATGGTTTCAAAGATGTATATGCAACTTTGTGTCAAGGTATCCTAGTAGAGGAATTGGATTATCATGTTCATGATAACTTATTGTACCATATTGTTAATATCTGTATTCGACAGGAAGAGAGAGTCGACATCATAATGGAAGCACATACATCTCATATTGATGGTCATTTCAGTGTAGGTAAGACAGTGGCACAATTACAGAGGTATTGTTACCGCCCTCGTATGCTTGAAACTGTGTCATGTTTTGTAATAGGATGTTCATTATGTGTTGTTAGTAATCCTAGCAATATAAATTTGGGATTGTATACACCACTTCCAATAACTTCGCATCCATGGGAGAGTTTTTCCATGGATTTTGTAGGAGATATACATATGTCTAGGATATTTCATGATTATCTTTATGTAGTTGTGCATAGGTTCAGAAAAATGTGTATTTTAATGCCTTGTAAAAAGAAGGTTATAGCTGAACAGATTACTCAGTTATCCTTTTAGAATGTATCGGTACATTTTCGGCTGCCCACATCCATTGTTAGTGATCGATATTCTCTCTTTGTCGAGATATTTTGGTCAAGATTGTGGGGACTCATGCACACCAGATTGAAAAATAGTACAACATTCCATCCACAAATAGATGGCCAAACAAAGGTGGTGAATAGAATGGTGATACATCTTCTTCGTGGGTATTGCAGCAAGCCTCCTAAGTTGTGGGATGAACATTTTTACTATATTCAACATGATTACGACAAGGCCAAGAATTCATAGACTCAAACATCATCATTTGAGGCATGCTTGGGATACTTGCCCAAATATCCTTTAGATTTTATTTTTGGGAAGGATGTTTCTATTGATGGTCATAGTGACATAGATAGAAAAAAAATATCCATTGAACAAGTTAAATTGGTACATAAAACAGTTCAGTAATAGTTGGAGAAGAGTCAAGTCAAGTACAATACAATACATGATAAGCATTGTGTGTGTTAGCCCCCTATAAATTTTTGACAAGCAAACAGGGGGCTAAAATGTTTGCGAGCCTTCAAGGAATGCATTTCCTCTGAAAACAAATCATCCTTGAAGCCTCCTTGTGCCTTATCCTTTGATGAAATCCCCTCTGTTGATTCCCATTATAAAGCCTCACTGATCATGATAAATTGTGCTCCTAAAGGCCTTTATTTTCCCCTTGTACCTCTGTAGATTTCTCCATTTCACCCCTTTTTTCCCATTGTCAAAATTCCTCTCTTACCCTCTAAATCCTCCCAAAATCCCCTATTAATCCTACACATACACCTTGTTTGGCCTGTTTTCCCCTTATTCCCTCTATCTTTACCTTTTACTAGACTTAAAAAGCGCTAAAAATGGGCAAAAAAACCCATTTTCCACATTATGCGGGCTTAGAACCTTTCGGCCCTAGCCCCCTCACCCTTTTCCACCATGTGACCCAGTGCCAAGACTAGGCGCCAAGGTGGAAGGCACTCATTACAAATGTATATCGGGAGAATTTCTGGTCGTCGATTTGTTTAAGATCAGATGGTCTTCGCAGGTCAGCGCCGCGCTGTGGCCCACTCCGTTTGCCCTGCCTTGATCACACATCCACCGTTCATTTACCCGCTGATTCGATGGCCCCGAATTTATCCACCCTGGTGGTCCCCGCGCACTATTCAAAAACCGTCGGTTTCTATCGCACCGCCGTTGAAAGGTGGGTGGTATTTTTATTTTCAGCGTGATGCCATTCACCGTAGGACATGTGGCTCCATCACTGTTTCACAAACCTCCCTCCATCGTGCGTTATCGTTCGGCATTTTCCCCGCCGCGATATCGCTGTGCGCTGTCCGATCTGAGGCAGGCCATCCGACGGCGATCACTCCTTGAAGTCGCACGAGGATTAATAAGAGGCAACCGTACCCCTGGCCCACTGTCCATCGCCCTCTGGTGCGTTTCCAACCATCGATCTCCTCCTGAGATCAGACGGTCCAGATGTAAAGTCAGCCCCGCCATCACCACGTCTCACCACGACACCTGCTCCACGTGTTTTCGTCACGTCTTCGTCCTTTTCCTATATATTTCCTTCCAAGGTCAAAGTTTTAATGTTCTACATTAAAATTTCTATCTCGATGTCGCCCAGTGCATTTCTCACTGTTCCATGGTTTTCCTCCATAGTATCCTCTGCATGCATCGTCATCAACCGTGCCACGTCGCCATTTTCGCAGTCATCCACACCCCCCCCTCAATGCATGGTTTTCTTAATTTGTTTTCATGTTTTGCAGGGTTACAGGCAGGCAGAAAACCACCATGATTCGTATGCACTATTTTAGAGGCACAATGCATAGAAGGAGCTGAATTTAGATCCTGATATTACAGGAAAACATCCGGAAAGGTGTCTGCAACGTAAATTTTATCAAAGGACAGAGTTCAAACTCTGCAAATTCTCTCCGGCACCATTAAAGTTCGGATTGCGTAAACAAAGACAGTACGGGAGCAGCAGAGAGTTCAAGGCACGTAATAGAAGATTTTGAGCCTTTTTTCAGGGATTTAGAAGGTGAAGGTACCAGTTCAAAGACATCATAGATCGCATGGAAAGCCGAGCGTGCAGAAAACAATACTATCAGGGTTTCACCTCAGCAGTGTGTCCTTTCCACAAAGGACGAAGTGCCCATACTATCTCCATTCTATACCATGTTCCTAAGGAAATTCCAGACCTGACAACAGTCCTATGCTATCAGAAGCATTTGTTTCACAGTATGGCAGACCTTAGCATCATTATTCTACCTTTTTTTTAGTTCACTAGAGTGTTACAGCAAGTACATCAGAGATATGCCCGGAGTAAATGGAAGCCTGAAAAAGACCACTCTTTCATCCAAAGAGTACTAGAGATAAATGCTCAGAATTTAAAATAGAATGAAGCCTTAGCCTTCTTCCTCTTCTGAGTTTTAATGCTGCATTTAGTTTTCCACCTACCTTCTCTGCTCCACTTGAGTTATAAATTCATGAAGAAACTCATTGTAGAGGTTGTTGTTCGGTTGTTGCCGATTGCTATTAGAGGGATTTAGTTTGACTGTTGGAACAGTCTTGGGAGGGAGTAGCAGAGTAGTTTGTAATGTAGTAGGTTGGGAGGAGAAAGTCTGGATTGTAATAGCTATTGAGCTCAGTGTATGTGACTGGTTTTGCATCAATTAATCAAGAAAATTTCTTTGGATCCTGGTCTATTACTACGGGTGATTTTTTCTCATCACATTGTTTATTACATTTTTTATACTGTTCATTTCTTCTGGCTCACATCAGAAATATGGCATAGGATTTACCCTTGTTAGGTACCCTATGCTTCTGCTCTCCTTGCCTTCAATGTTTTCTGCTGTATGTGTTATCTAAGGATTGATTTCAAACTGATTTAACCAGTGTAGTAGTTCCATATGCTACGAGCTGATGTATGAATTAATGAAATCTATCTTTAGTTGTTCTTGTTGGGTTTAAGCTGGAATATTTGGGATACTAGGGATTAGAGTTAGCCCTGTCCACTAGGATCCTTGTGCGACCAACTGGCCTTTCTAAGATATCTTGCTGGTGTCAAAGCATTGAAGGTTCAAAGTCCTTCTCTGATCTATAGACCCTGGCTCTATTAACTTATCTCTATTTTCCCTTGGAGCATGCTAAAGCAGACCTGGAGTTAAATGACCTCTGGTCCGATATATAAGCTGCCCCCTTGCGACTTCATTAAGAGTTGCCTTTGAGTATGTTCAGGCAAGCTTGGAGTTAAATGACCTCTGACCTGATCTATAGACAGAAATTGGGTTGTTTTCCTTCTTTCAATTTCAATCCTTATTGTTCCATTCCATCATCTATCTAAAAGATCCTTTAGTATAGATGACTTGCCCTCTGAAAGCCTTGGCTAGTTGTGTGAAAATAATTCCCTTTCATGACTTCATAGCCCAATGGATGGAATTTTCTTGACCTATCCTCTTTACCGAAATGTCCTATTGTTTTGCTCCTTTCCTTCCATTACCTTCTCAGTCTATGATCTCATGACCAACACAGCAACCAACCAACCAAATCATTTTAAAATCCCCTTGGTGTTTCATACCTAGCCTAACATCTCATGCGAGCTTCAAATATATACCATTCTTTGTATTTATGGAGAGATCCCTCTCCGGGTCCAGGAGGGCTAGATCCTAGGGCCCCAAAGTGGTTATGATGTTGTCTCATCTTTTGGTCTTGCCAATCTGGCCAAAACATGGGAACCCCAACAGTGTGGATCACAGTTTCCAAGTCGATGATGAATTTTGGCTTCACATTAGCAAATATAGACTCCAAGGAGAAGTTAAAAATCTAAAACCAATTCGGTGTGGTCCATTCAGAATTATGGAAAAGATTGGTAATAATGCCTTCAGGTTGGATTTTCCTTCATATATGAAAATTTATGCAGTTGTTAATGTTGATAATTTAAGGTTGTATGAACCTCCTTTCATTTAATATCAAGGAGAGAATGTTAAGATTCCTTCAATTGAATATGTCTCTTATGAATATCTTGAAGAATTGCAGCAAGACACCATCCTTGATAGGAAAACAAGGACTTTAAAAGGAGGGACTGTGGAGTACCTTCGTGTGGGGCTAAAGGGAAAAAATCCAAGGAAAGGAAAATGGATTGAGATTGGAAGGGTGAGGGAACTGTACCCTCATATGTTTGTTAACTAAAAGTCATATTTTGGGGTCCAAAAGCTTCCAGTGGGGAGGAATGACCCAGTGGATCAAGAAAATGCTAAGAAGTCAAAGTGCTGATATTGGAGTGAAACCAACATCAAAGTGTAAATATCATCGCCCTAAATCCAAATCAACTCATTTCACTCAAAACCAACATCAAATTCTCCCAATATCACGTTCTGATTGATTTGGAAATTAATTAAAAATTTAAAAAATGGGTTACACAGATTCCTAGTCAGTAATCTATACATTGACTGGGCAGTGATTGGGCAAGGTGACTAGATATTCCATCAGCCAATGGGATGAGTACAAGTGGAAAATTAAGATTGGTTAGAATTTGTTGAGTTTCCATTTGTTCATTTTATTATTAGGTGGGCCAATTAGGAGGAGCCACGTGGGCCAATCCCTAGCTACCACGTGGGCTTATCCCTAGCTTTCACGTGGCTTCCTAATGGCCAGTTAAAATTTTTTTGAGGTCAAGTTGCCTCTGCTAGGATTGAATGTAATACCAACCATATACTAGCCAAGCCTTCCACTGGCCTAGCTACATTATTTCCTAAAATTTCTGGGCTGAATTTTTTATTTAAATGTTTAGAGAGGAGCTGTCAGAGGTGGAGACCGGGGTAACCCTAGACCTTGGTCCACCAAAAAAACCACATAGCGGCAGACAAGGTCTGGGGTTAACCTCAGCCTTAGAACTATATATTATACACCATACATTAAAGATGCGGGTGGGAAACATATTTCATATGCCACACAAACCGTATGGAATTTTTTTATGCCAAAGTCTTGGAGCGGATGATGTTGGGAACACCGACGGTTAGGGTTCTACATCAGACACATGCCGCGGTATAAAATCATTTTATGCCACAGTCAAGGTCAATGGGAGGGGATCATAACCTTCCTTGCATAGGGTTCCCACTAAACCCAAACCATAACACCAAAAATCAACCCACAAGGTTAACTGGAGTTGAGAAAATTGGCGAGAAACAAATAATTCAAACTCTGAATCTGACAACGATGGTTAAGCCACTTGGCACAATTTTAACGGTTTTAAGGAATACATAGGAAATTTAAGGAGGCGACAATTTTCACCTGGTGCAACAAGAATCTTACTGGCGCGGGGCGAATTTTTTGCTCCACGTGGCCACAAAAGAATTTGTAGAAAATTTTGCAAGAGAGAGCGAGTTGTAGGAGAGTTAACAAAAAAAAAATTCTATGGAGCATAAATCAGTTAGTTTTTGAAATTTTTGAGTAAAGAAAGAGCTCAACTAGGTATTTTTACTGTTCTAGAGCCATTGGAGACATTGTTATAGCATTCCGAGCACTGTAACTTGATGTAAACACACATTTTTTTGCTTAATGAAAGAGGCCCAACATTGGAAGCTAGACCAGGAGATGTAGCACAGGAGGGGTGAACTCCTTCATTATTTGTTGTCTTGTGTATATTGTTATGGTATTTATGTCATCTTTATTTTCTGCAAAAAATAAGTTTTAAAGTATGTTAATGTATTAATGAATTTTACATAATTGAGTAAAAAATACTAATCATTTCTCTTGCAATTTGTACCATGAACTCTCATGCTCTGATATACAGATTAGTTTCCATCAAATTCGAGGATTGATTCCCTTCCCCTTGCCCAACTGATCTCTCTTCTTCATGGGTTTGACTCCATCACTTCCATTTTGGGACTGATTGGAACTATATTCGACCATTTAGGTTCTCATCACTGTATCTTTTTTATGTTATGTTTCTTGTGACGTGTTGTCAATCACAAACATTGTTAGCCATTTTAAAATAACATTTAAACACAAAATCGGGATCATGATTTTGCATTCATGGCTTTTTCATGGGGTTTCATATGGTAAAAAAACAACCATATTAATGTAAAAACCATTTAAAAATTATATGCAATAGTCATTAATTCAATCATGCAATTGATACATAGCTTGTTGGGAAAAATACTGAGAGGGGGGCGGGGGGGGGAGGTGGATCTATATTTTAAATCTCACTTAAACTTTTCTTTTCTTATTCATATTTTTGTACGCGACTTTAATGAATTAAACATGTGTATGTACATGATCGTTATGCAGACAACTAAAGTATATCCAGTTAACTAACTTTTTAGTTAATTCATCATTTGTTTAACTTGAACTAGTGTATCAGTACTTCATTAGGCATAAATTAAATAGTAACCATGTGTAGTAAGAACAAAATAAACCATGACACATAAGAAACGCATCAACACACATGAATACCAAGATTTTTAGGTGGAAACCCAATGTAGGATAAAACCACCATTGTTTTCGTCTGTCTTTATTATAATGAAAAAATTCTTACAATCTTGTACTGGCATAGATTTATACCAGCACACAGGCACCCACCTATAGAATGCTACCACCTTCTCTTGTTTTCCATCACCCACCATAAGGGAGCTTCAAACCCCTGATATCGTTTACCAGCACGCACCAGAAGGGAGCTCCTACCCCATGATTTCATTTACCAGCTACTACTAGAATCTTTGAATCCCGCACTGAAGGCTCCAACCCTCAACACCTTTTTGGACCATGTTTCATAATTTTTGTATTGAATCCAATTGATTCAAACCATCACAACCTGTAGGCCACTTTTCATCAAAATTTCAGACTGGACCTAGTAAAATCATTTAAGCTCAAAACCAAAAACCAACACTAAACCAAACATATTGTATCAAGTCAATTAATCAATGTACCAACTGAGACCCAAATAAGTCAACTTATTATCAAACAACCAAAGTATTTAGATCACTGTAAATCCATTTACCAGAATACCAATCCACATACTATTCATCACAGAGAATATATTGTCACTAGAAACCTTGATCAACGATATATAAAAATATATATGCTACTTTTATTAAGCATATCTGCATATATACACACTTTCCATGAATTATACCTACGTATAGATCTCAAAACACTAAACCCTGAAACTGAATCACTGTCATTCTGAAATAATCATTGAGTTACACATAGAACCATTACAGATATTTGAATCACATAAAGATAGCAGCACCATTACTATTCAACATATCAATCCAAAATCAATTCAACTTCAATCATCATTGTTAAACAAAGATCATCATGAAAGACTTCATTGACAAACAAAAACAAACACAACAAGACTGATTAGAGTGATCAAACATCATATTCACGAAAACCCTAGAATATGTACACGACCCATACAAAATACTTCCACGTATGTATGTGCCTTTCAAGAAGCATATCTGCATATAGATCTGTCCATACTGCAGAATCGACACATGACTACCCAAAAGTAGATCCGCATATTTGTGCGCTCTTTCTGAAACAAACTTGCATACATATCTATAGTTATTGACTCATACCTTCATTGCACAACATAATTTTATTCAAATCCATATCTCTGCATACACAGTAAAAAACATATGTCAAAACATTATCATCACAGATCAAACAAACCCATAAGCATAATATTCAATATATAGTCATTTCATAAATATTGGATCAGATCCATTATCATACTTCCTAGTGCATAATTATCTCAAATAAAATTATTCACTAATAATCCATTAGTTACCCACCAAGCACTTTGATCTTCATATCCTTATATAGCTTAAGCCTTAGCCAATACAATGGGTCAAACCCATACTAATGTTGATGGTATTCTTTGACAGGATCAAATATCCATTGTTGCACTCAATACTATGTGCCAATACCATGGTAAAGACCCCCGGTATTTATAATACCATGGTGCGGAAACTGTACACGACTTTATTTCATCATATGCACGTATGTATGTGCATTTTCTTCACAAAACATGCATATACCTTTTCAAAATTTACCTTCATCACTCCTCTATCTCTAAATTGATGTTGCTTGATTAAATCTTTGTCACATCTAAACTCATCTTGCTACCATCATGTTGACATATTTTAACAAGTATGTCGCCATCAAGGACAATATATACACGTCTCGCTACAAGTAGGTTTCCATCAAGAACAACACATTAGTCATAATTCCAACAATCTCCCCCTTTGGACTTGATGGAAACCACTTTGGTGTTTGGTCACCATAACCTATAAATACATGTAAAACATTTCAAGCTAAGCACCAAGCTTTTCAAAATCCAAGTTACTCTCCCCCTTTGACATCAAGGAAAAAAGGTTGACCAATGCTAAAAGAATACTTATCTTTCCCTGTATAAACATGAGCACTATAGATTTGATCTACTAAAAATGGACACTCTATACTGACCATGCTCCCCCTAAGCACACATTGAACCTTCTAGAAGATATACAAATAAGTTCATGACTTTATGACTCAATAAAATATGACTTTTTCTATCACCAAGGACTCATGCTTACATTGATCACCCAACATAGTGGGGTTACATTTTTTACTCAAACATTACATCATATGCCCAAAATAAATAATTGACTTGACCCCCAAAAGTCCAAACATGAATAAGTATTACAATCATTACATCACGGGTATTTTCATGAACTTTACATCAAGACACATATATGAAATTTATAACCAAAACCAAATACCTATATAGTGAGGTATCAAGACCAAGATAGTATTCAACAACTATCATATACAATGTAGGATTTGCAACATAGATAGCATCAACTCATCATAAATATGCAAGATAAGACAATGTATCTTCAATATCATCAACCTATGATCAAGTATGCATCATAAGTGAGAACCAAGCATATCATCATAAAGTAAGATAGTGTAGTGTAGCATCGTTATTGAACATCATCAAAATATTCCATGTTTCCAAGTATCATTTAGCAGATGTAGTAGTAGTATATCAATAACCACATCTTCATGAAACCTGCAGCAACACCATTCTCTCATCCCATTATATTCATACAAGAACAATTATTGTACCAAAAACCATTTCTTCAATATGAAACTCAAGTAGTCAACCATAAGATCCTTTTTTGCAATATGCACGAACTCATCATAATCATCAATTAATCATAAGACTCTAAAATCAACTCATCGTTGTGATCTCGCATCATTAAGATCATATTCCATTTGCATCATATCATGTACATGTATAATCGCTATGTAACATGTGTAAGAAAAAAGAATCGCACTATAGGAATAATCCATAATTTCACCATAAGAAACCTGTGACATATTGACAGCAACATATGAATGTCAACTATAGCATGCACATCTTCTACATCAAGTGTATTAGGTAGGATCAAATTCAATAAGTGAAACTTAAGCAACATATCTAACACTTCATCAACATATGTGTGTCCAACATCATCACAAATAATATATACTTTTCATGATCATCATTATGCAACAAGGAATGCTAAAGAAATCATAATGCCAATAATGAACTATTAGAAGCATATTAAATGTTCCCCCTGAACTTGTGCCAATTGTTCACTATTAGATATGATCACACCAAATCATCCATTAGTTAGGTCACCAAAGCATATTCATTAATCAGTAAGTTCATCAAAGAATCAATGTCATATTGCAGCAACTCATAAACCAAAATCATCAACAGATCGAACTCAACTAATTCCAAAATCAGCAAGCCAATTAAGAACTAACTGGAGTATATCATAAATTTTCCATAATATTGTCCCATTTTTTCTTCATCATAGAGAAACATACACGACTTTCTAAATCATAACTCGTGTATATACGCGATTGTCTTTCATAGGATCTGTGTACAAAAGGTGAAATGCTGAATATTTGCGTAATTGTAGCTCCCCTTGAGCTTGAACTATCTGTGAATGTCTTCTGTTATCACATAAAATGCATTGTAAGTAATATAACCAACATTAATATCAACACAACCATAGGGATCATCATCAACATATGTATTTCTCCCCTTGAGCTTATACATTACTAATCCTGAGGACCTAATAAACATCTTATGCTCTCATGAGGTCATGTACCTCATATCACTTCTATAGTCACTGTTATTAGTATTATTTTAAGAAAAATGGACTGTAGTGGGCATGATATTCTTTTGATCTGACTTTAAATCCTCCTCATTACCTACGAGAATTTAATTATTTAAACATATATAATTTTTCTCGATTTCTATATCTTCTTACAGTGACCTTTCCAGATTCTTCATATATGACTTTGCATTTGGTTGAAGTAAACAAAATTACATTTCATTTATCCTTGATTTGACCTACACTTAGAATATTTTTCTTTAGCCCTTGAACTAGTAAAGTATCAACTGCTCTTCTATGTTTATTAATTCTGGCTCTACCTTTTCCCAGAATTTTTGCTAGAGCACTCTTTGAAAGAATAACCTTACCATCTTGGTTTTTCCTGAGAGACTCCATCTTACTCTTATCTCTAGCCATATCATGAGAGCATATGTTGTCTATGTACCATTCATGTTCATTTTCAAATGAGCAGAGAGAAATACCACATCTTATTTGTTCTTATTATTTCAGCTTATTAAGAGGAATGCTAGTGGATTCGTCTTCCTTATTCCTTTTGTCATAAATATTCTTATTGGATTTCTTTCCATGTTCTCTATTGTGATTCATTAATTTGTTCCTGCATTCTTTTTCTACATGCCCAAACATGTTACATGCATAACATCTTATATGACCAAAATAGGGAGCAAAAGAATCATAATATTTCTGTCTCATGTTCCTTCTATTTCAATCAATAGATTTGTGACTAAATATACTGCAAGCAAAACAATATCCCTTAAAGAAACCATAGTACCTGTGAGTTGATGATCTTCTAGTAGAGTGTCTATTTTCTTGAGATGGAAACAATATGCTTTTGCAATTGGATACAGCATGTCCATAATTATGACATATAAAGAATTCAACATTATTGATTAGAGGAGAGAATCGAATGACACTTCTATAGTTAGGAGAAAATGATTTCCTTTCAGGATTTATGATCCTTGGTTTTTGATTAGGTTATATTCTTATCTCTTTGTTAAACACTTCAAGTTTTGAATTTTTATCCTTTGGATTCATAGGACTAGCTTGTGAACTATATTCTCCTTTAACAATTTCATGAAAACCAAGATCATATTTAATAGTGGGATACATTTGAATACTAAGAATATTATCCAAAATCTTAGTACTATCTTGAAATCTTAAATTCTTATATTTTTTTTCTAATTTACCTTTTAAAATGTTTACCTCAACATCCATTCTTTGATATTGCTTTTCTTTTTCTACATACTACTTCTTCATACCTTCTTCAACCCTTCTTCCTTCTTCTACTTGCTCCTTTAATTTGAGAATCTCTTCTTTCAACCCATTTTCTTGTTCTTCAAATGCTTGAAGTAGTTCTTCATTCCACTTATCTGATTTTTCAAGATATGCTTTTAGAGATACGATCTCAACTTCAAGACCTTCACAATATTGTTTATATTCCACAATAACATTTACTGATTTAATATGATCCTTTTTATCATATGCCTGCAACTTATCTGTAATATTAACAATATTTTTCAAAGAAATATCAAGTTTTTTTCTAAGATCATAAATTTCTTCTACCTTGTCATCTTTTGAATTAGTAAGTCCATATGACATCATAAGAGTTGTTTTATCAACATGTTTATTCTTTGATGCATTTTTAGGGATATGATTACATCATAGTTTCCTTGATGAGAAATCTTCCTTTGGAATTTCTTCATGGATTTCTTGTAGCTTATCCCACACTTTCTTTGTAGTTGTATAATGCATAACCTTATTTAACGTTGAGCCAGGTATGCTAAAAAAGGTGCCACTCAATGTCTTACTGGTCTTTTGCACTTCCTCATCCGATGGGGGAATATTGGTGTAGTCATTGCATACTAGATACCAAACATCAAGGTTAATTAGATTAGACTTCATATTTTCTTTCCATTATTGATAGTTATAATTTCTTAGCATAGGCGCATCTACATTGACCATCGTTTCTTGACTTGCCTTGACATCTTTCTTCTAGAGGAATCATTTTTTAATATAAATACTCTTTAGAGTGCTTACTTTCACTTTTACCCATGAATTAAAGTTTAGTTGATTCACTTTCATCATCACTATCATCATTATTTGATAGACAAGGAAATGGACCACAATAAGAAAAAGAACCCATACCTGATAATTCTTTGTTACCTTCTTCTTCCTTTATTATCAATCGAAAACGAGGTAGTCCCAAAACTAAATATTTGCTTATATCTCTGACTGTCACTACATATGATTTATCACTGTCACTACTAGTTTATGAATCCTTTCTTTGATTTATCTTCTTCTTTCCCATCATATTGACGAATCTCCTTCAAGTGATCAAGCTTCTTGTGAAGGACCTACTCTGATACCAATTGTTGGGAAAACTATTAAGAGGGGGGGAGGGGGGCGGTGAAACAATATTTCAAAAGTCACTCAAAATTTTATTTTCTTATTCATATTTCTACAAACGACTATAATGATGTGAATATGCGTATGTGCGCGACTGTTATGCAGTCCAGTTAATTAAATTTTCAGTTAAATCATCATTTTTTTTAACTTGAGCTAGTGTATCACTACTTCATTAGGAATTAATTAAACAATAGCCATGTGTAGTAAGACCATAATAAACCATCGCACATAAGAAACACATCAACACGCATGAATACCAGGTGTATTGGTGTGTTTACTACGAGGGTGTACGAAATGCGTTGGTGCTTGGTAGGAGTGATTGCTAGCATACAAGAAATGTCATAGGGAAAAAACGGGTTGTTAGATGGCTAGTGAAGCATTATAACATGCACAAAAACTAGTTATAAAACATATCATACTACAAAAAGAAGAGGAAACAAGAAAAAAAAAATACAAATATAACACAAGCTCAATATCGAATAAATGAACTAATAATACCAATGGAGAACGAATCCCCTTTTATTATCTTTCGGTGGTAAAAAAGAGGTAGAACACTAAAACACTTGTAGTGAGTCCTTAGAGCTATGGAGCTCTAATACTCAAAGCAAGGAGGGCTTTTACCTTAAATTTTATGCAAGCCTCTCTCTTCTCCTTGAATGAGTGATTGGATGATGGAAAACTAATGCACTTCTCCTTTGGGATTAAGATGTTGGATGGCCAAAACATGAATCTCTTCACTCCTTTGCTGCTTGGACAACACACTACTAGCTTGCTCATGGGAAATTTGGCCAACATAACAATGTGTTCTCAATTTTTTTTGTCATGGTGGTATTTTATATGAAAAGTTCAAGTCTTCTTCCCTCTCTTGGTACAATTATGAATAGTGACCCAAGAGTGGTGGTTGACTCCATTATGTGCTCACTTGAGGTCTAAAGGTGGCTCTAGATGGTTGTCCTTGGGCTACGGGCAGCCTCAAGTGGAGAATATTCTTCCTGAAGTGTGAAAATTGGTCTCGGATGGTGACCTTCCACCATACGTAGGACCACACAACTTATTGAGGGATAGCTGTGGAGACTTGTGCTGCTTGGTAAGCCCTGGTATTGCACCAAGAGTGCTACAACTCCAAGGGCTGCCCTACTTTACTTTATCAACCCGGGGTTCATACAAACTTGGAGGTGACAGTGCTATATACACAATAGATGCATTATGTTCATGTCATCCTCTTCCACTTTATGAAAGGGTGCTATTTCTAAGGGTTCTCGGTGAAGTTTATCACACTTCAATGAAACTAAACTAAATTGCAGAAAGGAAATGACAAAAAATAAACTAAACTGAATTGCATTGAGCTGGCCAAACGACTAAACACACTCTTCTTATCCTATGATATATCTGCCATGCTTCTAACCATGCAACTATTCATGATCTAATTCTAGCTAAAAAAGTGTTGATTGCAGTTCAGAGGAAAGAAAAAGGGCTAAAGAGGCTAATGTAGAACTTAACACATGAAACGGGGCTTAGAAGTGGAAAGCAGGGGTTTAAACCTTATAAAAAATTATAATATGGCACAGAAATGGTTTTGGAGAGGAATAATGTGAAATATGTGATGGTGGAGATGCGCGCAATGGAGGCAAAAGTTGTTGTTGGCCACCTATAAAATTTGTTCTATCAAAAGGTGGCCAAAACATTGTTCAATCTTCAAGAAACACTTTCATGGCCAAAATTTTATCTCTTGAAGCCTTTGGAATATCTCCAGAATTGCTTCACTGTTGATTCCCTCCAGAACTAAAAAATTCTGCTGAAAATTCTATGAGAAAGACTGCTGAATAATCATCATTTTCCCCCTCCCCCTCTTCCAGAACTAGCCTTCATTTGATTCCCCTTTTCCTCCATAAGAACTCCCTTGTTTTCATAAATCCTCTTCTTCCATTTATGAAGATCACTTTTCCATAGTTAAAAACCCATTTTTAAACTATTCCAAAACCTCCAAAATACATTGAAAACCATGAAAAATTCATAAAAAGTACAAGTATTTTGCTATGGACTTGAGCCCCCTTGGGCTAAGTCCTAACCACTTCCCCACCATACGCTTTAGGGCTGGAACCACTTGCTAATAGACCCAGGCACTTATCACATCGCAAATTGTTCAAGAACGCAATTTTTTGCGTTTAGTTCCATATTGTAAAAATGCGATTGCGATCAGCCCCTTTGTTTTGAGCCCCGGATCTCGTGCTTTCTCTGCAAAAACCAAAGGTTATAGACCCAGGCGCTAATTTCAATCACAATATTTCCAAAATGCGATTTTATTTAAAGTGCCCATCACAAATATTTGCGATGCGATCCATCACAATCGCAAACCTTCCAAATTGCGATTTTATTTAAAGCGCCCATCACAAATATTTGCGATGCGATCCATCGAAATCGCAACCCTTCCAAATTGTGATTTTATTTAAAGCGCCCATCACAAATATTTGCGATGCGATCCATCACAATAGAAAGATCCCCCAATTGCGACCCCCTGATTCAATCCGGACCGTCCACGTGTCCGGATCGGATGGTCCAAAACCACCCCGCCTTATTTCTTCTCCCCGCTCTCCTTTTTCCTTTTTTCGCCGATCTCTACCATTGAATGCTTTCATCCAATGGCTTCGCTCCCTCCCCGCCATCTGAAGCAGTTTAAACCTAAAAACATAGGATTTCCTAATGTTCTATTTATTTTACAGGTTTGAATGGTTTTTTCCATAAAGAATGCTGAGGGCCGGGAAAGATGTTTCCTGCGCTGTTGATCTATCAAAGGGAACCATCCACCAGGCTCTATTCCATTGTTTCATCGATACTCTATCAGCATTGATGCTGTAAAGGGACCTGCGTGGCCTACACATCGACAAGAAACTGTGATTAAATCACATTTAAAAAGAGTATAAGTATTGAAGAACAGAGCACAATAGAGAAGAAGATTGAAGATAGATTTGGGAAATTACGGCTAAGAATGATTATCAAAAGCCTAATTCTCAGAAATAAAACACAGTTTGTAGAAAACCTAAAGTGTTCTATTGACAGGAATGCCTCCACCGCCACAATCTGAGGCAAATTTATCCCTTTAGTTATCACGATGCTACCTGTGCCTCAAAATATTCAATCAGAGGCCGAATTTATTGATCAGGATCAGATATTTGTCTCAAACGTAGCCGAAGAGTTACTCCTGCGAGGAATTCAATGCAAAGAATGGATACAAAGTTACTTTGACACCAAAACAGAGGCTAATTGAACCTTATCCAGCTTCTAAAGGCACCTACAGCCTCACAAAAAATCAAAGGCTGCCGAACAAATAATATTAATCAAGGGTGTTATCTCCAAATTATCGGAAAAACCATTTTAAAGGTTAAAGAACAGTCTAGAAGCAGATATTTTCAATCATTAGGCCTCGAAAGACACAAACAGAGTTATGAAGTAGATTTATAAATGATTACATTCCTACCTTATGCCTTGCCTGGTTCCCAAAGTCCAGGAATTGCATTGATTACATAATTAATAATACTTGACCCCTGGGAAATCCTCCCACCTCTTCATTCTTCTATAAATACTTCTGTAGAAGATGAGTAAATGTTGGTCTCTGGACATCTAAATGCATGTAATAGTTTCTGAAGCTACTGATGCCCTGTTTTCAACTTGAAGATACATAAGCTGATATGAGAAGTTTGAAGTTGTAAAGACCCACCAGGCTTGCTGATTGTAACCGGTTTGAACATCAAATACAAGCTACTGATTTATGGGATCCTGATTTTGTCAATGGTGATGTGTTCCTCACTGTCAATTGTTATTTTTCTTAATGTTTCCACTTTGTTCACTTTCTCTGATAAAGGGCAGCAAACATAGAGCTAGGATTTACTTTCTACAGTACCCTACTCTCACTGAAAGCTTTATTGTCTATGTTTTCTTCATTTGAAAGTTCTCTTAGAAGAGTACATTAATGCAGGTTGGTTTAAAGGCACTTTCCTGATCTAAATTGCTCTTTGTCACTGTTATCCATGTTTTCCTTATTGAATATGCTGAAAGTAGGGTAGTTTAAAGGTACTTACCTGATCTTAAGTTGTTCAACTGTATTTTAATGTTTTCTTACTAAAAGTATTTCAAAGCAGGCTAGTTTTAAGGTATAAGGTATTAACTTGATTAATTGTTGAGGAGGTAAATCCCCTCTACAGACAGAGGCGATCCCTACTAGCCCAGATCGGGTCTAGCAACAATCAAACATGCTACAGTGCAGGTTCCTAATTGTAAATAAACCGACTTGCGAGGAAGGCTTACCTAGAATCCAACGCTGTCGTTTGTAGAAGAGGTGGTGCTCCCATTCATCTGCCCTGGCAGATCAAAATCCTCACGATGTCCATTATCGGACACCTGCACATGCAAGAAACAACACAAACGCAAGCATAAAATCCAGTACATACAACTATATGTCAGTCGAAGAAGACATAACTCATGAACATGATCAAGAACAAGAGTGGAACCATAACCAATAGTCGCTTAACATTAATGAGTCAAAAGAAAAATACGACCAAAGCTTCGACACCGAATTCTCCTTTAGCGGGTCATGAGCACAACATGTCTTGATAAAATTTCAGATGAGAGGCCTTCTCCGAATACTTGGTACATTCCTTGCTAGGATTTGGCCTAGAACTGCTTTCGACATGTTTTGGAACTCTGAGGATTTCGGAACTAGCCTTGGAAATGTGTGCTTATAGTAGAAGGAGGAAGGGAAGTTGGGATCCCGGCACTATGATTGGCCCTTATCATCAAGAAGATTCCATGAGGTGGCAAAACCACCAAACCACTTCCTCTATGAAAATCAGAGTCAAACCCACCCAACCCAAGATAGACATCACTCAGGAATTTGTTACTGAAATCTTCCGCCTTTTTATTTTTAAAACATCTCTTAATATGGCTGGTGCCGTGTGCGGCCCTGCGTACGTAGTATCAATTAAGCACCTCTTTGGAGGATTTTCCCCTTGGCACGAGGGTCAAATTCATGGAACCGCGCTCAATGGAAAAAGAGGCTTTTAGGGTTTTTTGCGGGGAGATGTCTTCGTGGCAATGAAAGCTCATCTTTAGAGGGATGCAATGAAAGTATTTTCAAGTCTTGTCTCTTCTGTTGTCAGTGTCACGGAATGAGCCCTCCAATGTGCGTGATGGGGACGCTGTAGGATTCGGTGACAAATCGTCATGTGGTACGTATGCCCCTGAAAGAAGGAGAGTGTCCGAAAGAGAGAGGGGTGAAATGCTTTACGAGAACATGCCGACCGAAAACACCGCCATCGGAAAACCTGCGGAGCGAAGAACAACTGATGTCTCAGATACATGATATATATACGTGGTATGGGCGTAGCCATCCATAACAGAGTTTACAATAATATAGATCCAAGGCATGGACGCAGCCATCCAGTGAGGATTGATAAATAGACTCAGGTATGGTCACAGCCATTAGTGATTCATGTAAATAATCATAATAATCCACAGTATCGCAGCCTGGATTACAACAGACACAATCCAGGGTCTTGCGCTCCATCTCGACCCAAACAAAGTACAAGTTCAAGAATGCGAATATGTGAGCTGAAGTCGAACATGCAAGAACATCGCTTGATTACCAGCCAATGATGAAAGCTGTTAACAGACGCGAGAGGAACCACCAATGATGACAATGGCTCTCAAGGTACTATAGGTACAATCTACGTCGTGCGAATCAATGAGCTGGTGTCGAACACCCGTAGAATCACTCGATCGGAGCCCAATAATGAAAACCTCACGTCGAATGCGACGAACCTGCCATTGAGGCATGCAGGATCCAAGGTACCATAAGGGAGTCTCTAGATCAGCTTCCCGGATAATGAGCTGAAGTCGACAGGAAGTGACCTTGATCGAAGGTGGGCCATAATGTTTCCCACATCATCAACATGAGATAGAGGAACATGATGTTTTTTGTGAATCAGAATCAAATGAGAATCAGAGGGAGGTTAATACTTGTAGAGGTCAATTTCTCTTGAACATGTAAATGGCACGATAGTGGACTTGGCAGTATTTGACATCAACAGATCAGAGGTCATAGTGACGAGGCAAAGAGTAGATGAGAGGTCAAAAGGGATCACCCAAACCCACGGAGGCAGGTGGAAAACGAGATGAGATGTCCCCAACCCGACACGAATGCAGACAAGTGCCATGTTCAAGAGCGACATACTGCCGACACGACAATGATGTTGGTTCCATTTTCCCCACCATCCTGGCGAGTACCTATTTATTTTTACACGAGCTTGAAGAGGATACCATATGCTTGTCGTATAAATCCGCCCTTCGGGCGAATCCATCCTAGTACATTTAACGAGCCCTAGGAAGGAGCGACTCGAATCACGTCATTTTGACTGAATCCAATGTCATCAAGGTTTAACGAGTCTGACAAATGAATAACTCGACGTATTTTCATGTTTAGAGAGTTTGAAAAGATAGCGGAAAAGTGAAATCCATAGGTCCCTTTTCGTAAATAGTTCCTCAGATCTGAAAAGGTAGAAAACTATATCTGAGAAAACCTCCTAGTAGCGATAGGCTAGGGTATTCCTTTTTCGTAAATAATCTATCCCAGCCAGAAAAAGGGGTAAACATATACTGGGTAGATGTCATTTCGCGGCCACTTTAACGAGATCGAAACGACAAGGGACTCGACAATATTTTCATGTTTAGAGAGTCAGAAAAGAGCTGAAAGTTGACTCCTCCTGGAGGAATGAGTGGTATAAAGGGTAGCAACTAGTTCCGGTAATGGTGGAACTGCTCTGAACAAATAAAGGTTGAGAGGCTGGCTAACAAGACCACTCATCGCAGCGGTTCCTCAGGAACGGGTAAAACAACCAGGTGAAGGCATATGATCGGCCAAGCAGATAGTGACGATGGAGTGAGAAAACCAAGGTTCATTTGGCAAAAACAGGCTGATAAAATGACAATCACAAGAGGTAAAATGGGAATGGTTTCATTTTTACACAAGCTTGAAATCAGGAAACTCTGCTTGAAGTTGGTTTCATTTTTACACAAGCTTGAAACAAAGATAAACTATGCTTGAAACCGATTTCATTTTCACACAAGCTTGAAACAGAAACAAACTATGCTTGAAAAAGTTAAGCATGCCCCCAGCATGGTGACTCAATTTGAGGTACATGCCCCCCAAGCTTCAGTCCATATGAAAGGCAAATGGAGTGAAGGTTCAAATTACGAGAGTAAGGAAAAGACTCGACTGGTATTTTATGAGAACTTAACAAAGACTCGAATTGAACGGGAACGTGTTTCATTATTTTAACGAGGTTGACACATTAAAAGAACTATCCTCAGGACACCTTGTTTCATGGTTTAAGGAGCTTGGCACAAGACAAGGAACTCTGCTCCGACCAGCTTGTTTCATTTTTTAAGGAGCTTGACACAGGAAAAGAACCATGCTCCGACGACCTTGTTTCATTTTTTAAGGAGCTTGACACAGGAAAGAACCATGCTCCGATAGACTTCATCATAATGAAAAAGAATTCATCGCTTCCAAGAGTTCCACTCCCGATGGAAGGAAAACATCCTGGAAGTCAGGACCCAATTCCCCCAGCACCTGATGCACAACGGCACTATCACTGAGTACAGGCATGGGGTAGGTAGCCACATAGTTGACCTACGGTGGGGTAGATAAAACAGGTGGATAAAAACCAGGAAGGGATGATGGCGGGCCAGCTACCACATCAGGACCAAAGAACGAAAGCTGATCAATGGTCACGATCCGTCCTTCATGTGGAAAACAGACCACTCGAAAAAGGGAGGAGACAAGCGCTCCCATGGCATAGGTGTAATCATGCCCCAAGAGTATATTGAAATCCAAAGGGCCTGGAACAACCATCATGTCCATATGGACGGTTTTACCTCCCAAAGTAATAGGTAACCTTGGGAGGATCCCTAACGGTTGACTCGTTCTTCTGTTAAATGCTAATAGATTTTGCGTAACAGGCACAAGCGGCGGCGAACCGAAAGCTTGCCAAGTAGTTGAGGATATAACACTAATAGATGCGCATTCGTCTATAATGGTGCTGGGTACGACCAAACCAAAAGCCTGTACTGTGGTCTCGAAAGGCACATAAGACAGAAGGCGATATTCTGCGATATTCTGCAAATCGATTCCAATCAAAGGAAGCGACCAAACTACTCGGAGGGGCTACCATCAAACTAAGATGGTCTTCCCCTGGTGTTATGGAAGAAGAAGGAGCATCCTCCATGACCTCCATCTCGAAGGTGGGAGGAGTATCCTCTGGGACCTCTATCGCGGGAGGAAGAGGAGCAACTTCTTGAGATATGGGGACAGGAGAATATTTCTCCAAATCCGAGGAATATGAAGAAATAAGAAGAACCCGAGGGGTGTGAGGTCCACTCTCAACGGAAAAGACCTGGTGCACCGAAGACGGAACTAGCTCAACCGATCCTACGACCAATGGTTTGTTGAGAATGGATTGCTGAATATGAATTTCTGAGGGAGCAGGATCGACCAAGGATGACTCTTGACCAATCGTAGGATCAGCTGGTGGAGGACTCAAAGAAAGTCGATTATAACCAGCTGGAAGGCATGGTGTAGAACCGGTTGGGTTGTCCAAAACTCGCTTGGCTTCATCCATATACGGACAAAGGTGAATGGCATGGTGCCCTTCACACAACTTGCAGGGATTGGTAATCTTACCCTGCTTCTTAGGAGCCTTACCAATAGCAGCCAAAGATGTGCCCCCAAACTGACTCCCAGAAGCCAAAGGCAACGTCGGACGACCACTGGACCATTCTTCAAGCACCTTGGGAATGCCAGGGAAGTCTCGAAGAAGATGGTCTCTCGTGCACAACATGTAAGGGAACTTGAATTTCCGGGGAGGGTTGGAAGGTTTATCAAGAGAAGGCTTCTTAGGCGCAATAGCCACAGAGCTAGCCTCTCCTTTATCCGACTTCTTCTTCTTTGTCTTCTTCTTCTTCTTCTTAGCCACCCGGTTACTCGAATCCAGACTTTCACCAGGCGAAGTAGATGAGGAGGATGCAGAAACAGGCGAAGAAGGGGAGAGGTCCACCTTAGAATCAACATGATGTTATTCAGGGGGAGGAACTGATTGAACATTAGCCGAGACATTCGAGACCACAGAGGTTGAAAACAACCAAACAGGCAACCCAACAGTTAACCCAGGAAGGGACAACGTTGCCATATAAGGAGCACCAACATTTCCAAAAGGAGGAAAATTACCAGGAGTCCCTTCGGAGGGGATTCCTTGGTTGGTGAACTCTGGAAAAGTTTCCATCAACAAAAGCACCCTAAGGAAACTAAATTTAACCAGGAATATTTCGTGGGCAGTTAATTTTTAAAACATTGAAACAAAAATCTACCGTTTCATCTTTTAAGAGTCGAGAAACTGGAAAAAGGTGACTCTATCACTTTCAGATTGGAAACAAGCGTGAAAGGACAAGCGCTTGATGATCTTTTCAAATTTAGGGAGTCAGTAAAGATCAAACCGACTGCTCAGGAATGCTAGGCAAAGGGTGTACCAAATAACCGTGAACTGCAATATACACCTTGGTTTCAAAAATAAAAATCAACCAAGGACTTTCCGTACGTGCAGGCAATCTCCCCGAATGTTGTGTTCGGTGTATCATGGGTATAGGGTGGCAGAATCGGCTTCCTATGGATAAAGGATAGAAACCTATTGGGGTCTCCCTTTATATACGTGACGATACGGGGAGCACAAATCCGTACTAGCGCTGTCTAAAGTCAAGAGGCGAACGACAACTACTAGGTTTAAAGATGCCAAAACACGTCTCTAGCCTAGACCTCTAAATGTTACATTAATGTTTCAATGCTTATTTAGGTTAAACTGAGTAAATTTTAATGTTGATCTTCAATTATGTCTCGGTTTCAAGGTCCTACTGTATGTCATATGACAATCTCCTATATGCAGCTATATGAGAAAAGAAATCTTTCAATTCGATGCATGCTATCTAGTTAAGGGAAGAGCTTCAAACAATGATGTGACTTAAAACAACACTGCAAACGAAATATTTTCCAAACTAGATGAATTTCACTATCCAAAAGTATTCTAAAACATTCAACGAAGCGAATTATGCAATGTAATCTATGCAAAATTCTCTTTTTCAAAAACTATGCAATTGTAATCTATGCACAATTTCCTTTTCCTTTTCAAATTATAAGAATGCACTCAATACATTTTTCGATGAAATGAGAATCTACTTAATGCATGCTTTCAATGAAAGAGAATGCAGTCAAAGCGATTTTTAGTTTTCAATCACTAAACAATGTGATCTAAGTCCAATGATAAATCTCAAAAATACTTTTTGATACAATGTGATCTAATGCATTTAACGAAAAGGACACTTTGAGACGAAAACTAAATAAACGCAAGTCTTCTTAATGAAGGATGAACGCAAAAGAGATGTAAACAAACACTAAGAATGCAATCATTGTTTTAAACACTTTGTAACGAAATCCCTCAAAAGGCGACAAGACATATGAGGTCAAACACAAAGAGGACTTCCAAAGAAAGAGATCAAAACAAGGCATTCATTCCCTTTTACATCAAACAATCATGGAAAGAAGACATTTCAAACAATGAGCAATGTGATCTATGCTCATATAGTGAAAAGGCCTGAAGGGAAAGACACACTGGTGAAGGATTTAGGGAAAAAATCTCAATTTTCATACACCCTAAAATTGGCTCGACTTGTTCATTGACAACTAGCGCCAACTGGCGCGACTTGCACACTGACAACTACCGCCAATGGTCAATTGGCGCGGGTTGCTAACTGACAACAAGCGCCAACGCCTAAAAATGAAAAAACAGAGAATTTCTCCCAACCAAGACTAGACTTACCACTTCAAGATGAATCTCCAAGACTCAAATGAACCATGTGATCTAGGCTCAAAGCGAGACAGACACAGATCAAGCTTAGAAAGATCAAACAGAGTAAACCCTAGTACCTTATAGGATTGGCGCGACTGTAAGGCTGAAACTAGCGCCAGAATAGAATTGGCACGGGTAATACACTAGCAACCTGCGCCAATGGGCGCGACTGTCAAGCTGAAAAGCACGCCAGTCGAGTTTACGAGTCAAAAATAAAAAAGAGCAATCCAACAAGTAGACCAGTGATGATCAAGCTATCCAAAAGCCAAATTCACAGAAAGAACCAGCCCAAAAGAGCTGATCAAGCAAGGAGGATCAAGAATAAACCGAAAAGACAAGACAATGCTCAAAGGGTTGTTCAGTCCGTAAACTAAACCGGATATTGACTGAAGCAGCGTTGATCTACTCCGCTAATGTAGAGAAAAAGTGTTTCGAAGATTATCTGGCTAACTTCAGGCTCCGTCTATAGCTTACAAAGCAAAACAACAAGTTGAGTCCCCAGCGGAGTCGCCAAATTGTTGAGGAGGTAAATCCCCTTTGCGGACAGAGCCGATCCCTACTAGCCCAGATCGGGTCTAGCAACAATCAAACACGCTACAGTGCAGGTTCCTAATTGTAAATAAACCGAATTACGAGGAAGGCTTACCGAGAATCCAACGCTGTCGTTTGTAGAAGAGGTGGTGCTCCCGTTCCTTCACCCTGGTAGATCACAATCCTCACAATCTCCGTGACCAGACACCTGCACATGCAAGAAACAACACAAACGCAAGCATAAAATCCAGTACATACAACTATATGTCAGTCGAAGAGGACATAAATCATGAACATGATCAAGAACAAGAGTGGAACCATAACCAATAGTCGCTTAACATTAATGAGTCAAAAGAAGAATACAACCAAAGCTTCGACGCCGAATTATCCTTTAGCGGGTCATCAGCACAACATGTCTCGATAAAGCCTGTCAGGGATGAGACAAGCCTCTCTCTCCGGATACTTGGCAATAGTCTCCTTGCTTGGATTTTGCCTTAGGGAATCAAGAAGGCTCTTGCAGCATGAAAGCTCTTGGGAACTTGGAGATTCTGGAACTAGCTTGCAAGGGAAATGGGAAAGCTTTTATAGAAGGAGGAAGGGAAGTTGGGATCCATATAATTATGGGATTGTCCCTATCATCAAGGAAGCTTCCATGAGAGGTGGCAAAACCACTTCCTCTCTATGGAAATCCGTAGCCAAACCACCCAACTCAAGATAGATATTAGTCCAGGAATTTGTTAGGATGAAACTTCCGCCTTTTATTTTAAAAAGAAATCTCTTAATATGGTTGGCACGGGTGCGGCTCTATGACAGAGCACCAATTGGCGCACCCTCTTTGGAGGATTTGTCCCCTTGGCGCGAGGGCTGAACTATGGAACCGTGCCAATGGAAAAAGAGGTATTTTTAGGGTTTTTTGCAGGGAGATGTCTTCAGGGCAATGAAATCTCATCTTCATAGGGATGCAATGAAAGTATTTTCAAGTCTTGTCTTTGCTCACAGGTCACAGAATGAGCCCTCCAATGTGCGGGATGGGGATTGTAGGGACGGTGACAAATTGCTGTGTAACACTTGACCCCTGGGAAATCCTCCCACCTCTTCATTCTTCTATAAATACTTTTGTACAAGATGAGTAAATGTTGGTCTCTGGACATCTGAATGCATGTAATAGTTTTTGAAGCTACTGATTCCCTGTTTGCAATTCGAAGATACATAAGCTGATATGAGAAGTTTGAAGTTGCAAAGACCCACCGGGCTTGCTGATTGTAACTGGTTTGAACATCAAATACAAGCTACTGATTTATGGGATCCTGATTTTGTCAATGGTGATGTGTTCCTCACTATCAATTGTTATTTTTCTTAATGTTTTCACTTTGTTCACTTTCTCTGATAAAGGGCAGCAAACATAGAGCTAGGATTTACTTTCTACAGTACCCTACTCTCACTGAAAGCTTTATTGTCTATGTTTTCTTCATTTGAAAGTTCTCTTAGAAGAGTACATTAATGCAGGTTGGTTTAAAGGCACTTTCCTGATCTAAATTGCTCTTTGTCACTGTTATCCATGTTTTCCTTATTGAATATGCTGAAAGAAGGGTAGTTTAAAGGCACTTACCTGATCTTAAGCTGTTCAACTGTATTTTAATGTTTTCTTACTGAAAGTATTTCAAAGCAGGCTAGTTTTAAGGTATTAACCTGATATTAGAATAATTTTATGTTTTCCTTATTGAATATGCTGAAAGCAGGGAATTTTAAAGGCACTTACCTGATCTTAAGCTTTTCAACTGTTTTGTAAATGTTTCTCTTATTAAAATTACTTCAATGCAGGCTGGTTTAAAGGCATTAACCTGATTTTAGAATACTTTTATGTTTTTCTTATTGAATATGCTGAAAGCAGGGTAGTTTAAAGGCACTTACCTGATCTTAAGCTTTTCCAAACTGTCTTTTAATGTTTTCTAACTAAATGCACTTCAAAGCAGGCTAGTTTAAAGGTATTAACCTGATATCAGAATACTCTCATGTTTTTCTTTAAGTACATTGTGAAGCAATATAGTTTAAAAGAACTTACTTGATCTTAGGCTGTTTCACTATATCTTCATTTTTTTGTTCTTCATTTCCTATCTGTTTCATTCCATAAAATCACCTTAAGAGATCCTTTGACATAAGTGACTTGTCCCATGGATCTTGCTTGAACCTCGTTGTCAAATTAAAATCCTCCTATGACTCCATAGCCCAATGGGTTAAAATTGTCTTTGCCTTTTCTGTCAGCCAAATCATTCCTTCATCTGCAAACACCTTCACCCTTCATTTTGAAACTGCCTTCACTTTCATCATGTCCTTACCCAACCAAAACAAACAAACAAAAAACCCAAGCTCTTGATAACTAGCCTAATATCACAGTTTTCAGTTATTAAAAGTCACATCTTTTGAAACCATTAATAGAGAGATCCCTCTCTGGATTCAGGAGGGCTAGATCCTAGAATCCCAAAGTTGGTTGAAATAATGTTGCTTCTGCAGTTTTAGTCTTACCAATCTGCTAAAATTACAGATTCCTAACATTTCTGGCGACTCCACTGGGGACTTTCTGAATTTATAGTTTCTTAGCAAGCTTTTATAGACTCATTAGTCTCCCAAACCACTATAAATAACTCAGAAAACCTAAAAATGGTTAGATTGGTATCCAATAAACATGGTGGTGGACCATAAAACCTTTTACCTCCTTAGGAGCTAAAAAAATTCCACTTGGCGACTCCACAATCCTGAACAGACCTTAAGACCCCACTGGGAAGAACCCTTATCATTATAATATCTTTCAAACTCAGTCAGAAGACTGTAGGACTAAAATTGTGTAAACAGACTAGTGAACCTCTTAAATATTGTTATACTTGGTTGAAATTTTCTTGTTTAGTTGGGTCTGAAAAACACAGCATAGTGGCTCCTAGAAAGATTCACACTAGAGCCTATCCTGACCCTGATCCACCTGAAGTAGTTGATAACCCAGAAGGTATCCTTAGGAAGTATCCTAAGATAAAATTATCAACTGTTTTCAGATCATCCTTGAGAGCTAATTCAGTTCCTGAAAACCTTGCAGCTCTACAAGAGTATATGGTGGTGGACCATTAAACCTTTTACCTCCTTAGGAGTTAAACACCTTCCACCTGGCGACTCCACACTCTGAAACTCCCAAAGGAACAAATGACTCCATTGGTAGAAGACTCTGAACTGGTTGACCAGACACAGTGACATTTTTCTGAGTTACAAACATGGATTTAGACATAGATCCAGAAGAGAAACATATGTTCATGATGGAGAAATTGTTGTACATTCTTGGAAGAAGGATGGATAGGTTTATGGTAAATTTCAACGTTGGTGATCTAGAAAATCATATGCTTTTCCCTGAGCAAACACAAACTCCACCCCGACAAGACATTTATGATGAACATAAAGAAAATAATCAAGAAAAATTTCTAATCATGATGGAAAAGATGATGTACATGCTTGGGAAGAGAATGGATAGGTTGATGGCTAATATGAAGGTTGATGATCTAGAGCAATCTAGGCTTTCCCTTGATCAAACACAAGCCCAATCGCCTCAACACCAAGACTCTAACCAAGACATGTATTATGATCAACATGTTATAAAAGATGATGAGCTAACTTACAAAGAAAGCAATGAAGAAGGTTGTCAAGAAATGCTTGATTGCCTACCTATGTCTTGTACAATGCTGATAAGAGAAATTCATTACCTAAATACAAAAACTGTTAGTGACACAAGTGAATTTCCCCTAGAAGAGGCTCAAGAAGACATCAAGCCTCAAAATCAGCCTACACAAGATAAATAGGACTGTTGTACCTCTGTTCTAAGAAAAAAGGAAACTCCTTCTCTCTTGACAGAGAAAGAGATTGACCTAGTATTGAACATACAACCAGCATCCACACCTTCACTTGAACCAAACGCTTCTGTTCATCGACCTACTCCATCTTATCATCTTGATACAAGAAATAAAATTGTAGATCCGTTAGAAAAAAAGAAAACTGATACCCCAATGTGTTTGACTGATGAAAAGGTTTATTCTGATGAATTTTCAAACTTTAATCAGTCTGATGATGATGATGTTTTCCAAGAAGAAACCAATCATGCAGGGCAACCAACATTTGATTGGTGTTATGAGTTTCGCCATCGTCAGCTTGAAAGCCGCAAACATCCATTTTGATCCATCGTAAATGGCTTTCACATAATTGGGAATCAACAGCCTTTTAACTCAGAAGGTGAAGAGAAAAGTAATGAAGAAGTTTTTGAGCAAGAGGAAACCTTTGAATACACCCTTGCTCAAGAATATAATAATCTCTTCACATAGTTCAGCCCACTGAATCCAAGCATACCAGGGCTACAAGAGGACAACACTACCAAATATGATGAGTCCTCCAGTTCAAATGATGATGAGGAAGAGGGAGAGAAACAGATAGAAGACTATCCTGTTGTGGATATACCATCTTCCCAAGAAGAGACTTATCCCTTCATTAATGTCAATCTGCCATTCCAAGAACCTGAATTTATATCAGAAGCAAGCATATGTTTAGAGAAAGAAAATATTTCACTATTTGCTATTGTGCAGGTTAAAGATGACAATACTTCCAAGCTACATACTAAAAAGATACTCCCCAAAGCTGAAGCCTGGGAAGTAGATAACCTACCAATTGTGGAGGACCATGAAGAAGAGAATTTGCATCTTTTCTTTGTTGATCCTATGGAAGAGAGTGTGGAAATCCCAATTGGCTCGAATTATCAAGCAGTGATCCTTTGAAAGAGCCAGAGACATGAAAAGCTGTCACCTTCTGTGATAGCCTTGATATTGAAGGTTAATCTTCAATATGTTCTATGGATACCTCTGACAAGCAGCCATAGTTTCTTCTTCTTCTTGACATTACTCAGCTGGCTGCATTGGCACTTTTGTATCATATGAAAATGTAAATATTCCATGTTAGAATAGGTTAGATAGGAATGTCAATAAAGCTCAACCTTTGAGCATTTAGTTATATGTTATTTTCTTATTTTTATAAAATCAAAAATACAAAAACAAAGAAAATAAAGAAAAGAGGGCAGATTGTCAAAACAAGAAAGGTATAGCCCCATAACAAAAAAGAGAAACACAAATATGAAAGTGTGCAAGCTTAAATTCCACTCCTAAAGAACACACTTCTAGTTAGTCAAACTGTCTAATCTTGACTAATTAGCTTTAAATTTTCTGCTGATAGGATAATGAATTCGATTTGCCAAACTGTTTAATCTTGGCTTATTAGTAGATAGTTTAGGTTAGAAATTAAAGGTTCAAACATGATCAAAATATGAACCTAGGGTTTCCAAAAGGGATGACTCAAATATGTTTTATTTTCTGAGTCAAAAAGATGTAAAAATATGGTTCTAATCAGCTCAAAATCTGAACCAGAGAAAAAGGAAAGACAACTCAATAAGAGTCAAATCAGAGCTGTATAAAAGAGGAAGGAAATGTTTTCAACTTTCAGATCTTAAGCCTTCCATTTTAATTTAATTTTTCTGCAAAATAAATGTCTATGTGCAACTTGTCTTTATGCCATAGACTAGCATCAAGTTAGACTGTTCAATCCTGACTTGAGTGCTTTTAAATTTCTGCTGTAGAATTTAGAGAATAAAAATCTGTTGGACAGTTTAATCCCAACAGATAGTAGATTAGGTAGAGAAGCATCTGAACTCAACTGTTTAATCTGAGTTCAGGGAGAAATAAGGAGTAGAAATAGATTAGATTTCTTGCTTTCAAAAGAATAAAATGTTGTGAAAATATTTTGCCAATCCAAGTGCACTCTAAATGAATAAAAAATGCTAGATCAGTAGGATTGGGTAGGTAGAAAGTTTGTATTGATGAAGGTCCATTGTTTTCATAGCTGCTAAATATGTTTTCAGAGAAGATTATCCCAGCAAAGGAAGGGCAACCTAATGGATTAGGCATAGGTCAGCCTCCCAGAGAACATAATGGATCAGGCACAGGTCAGCCTCCTAGAGAACATAATGGATTAGGCACAGGTTAGCCTGCCAGAGAATGCAGGTCTGAAAGTTCTTAATGCCTTCAAGAAGGCACCATCCCCAAGTGGAGCCACTGTTGGCCACCTATAAAATTTGTTCTATCAAAAGGTGGCCAAAACATTGTTCAATCTTCAAGAAACACTTTCATGGCCAAAATGTTATCTCTTGAAGCCTTTGGAAGATCTCCAGAACTGCTTCACTGCTGATTCCCTCCAGAACTAAAAAATTCTGCTGAAAATTCTATGAGAAAGACTGCTGAATAATCATCATTTTCCCCCTCCCCCTCTTCCAAAACTAGCCTTCATTTTCTTCCCCTTTTCCTCCATAAGAACTCCCTTGTTTTCATAAATCCTCTTCTTCCATTTATGAAGATCACTTTTCCATAGTTAAAAACCCATTTTTTAACTATTCCAAAACCTCCAAAATACATTGAAAACCATGAAAAATTCATAAAAAGTACAAGTATTTTCACTATGGACTTGAGCCCCCTTGGGCTAAGTCCTAACCACTTCCCCACCATACACTTTAGGGCTGAAACCACTTGCTAATAGACCCAGGCGCTTATCGCATCGCAAATTGTTCAAGAACACAAGTTTTTGCGTTTAGTTCCATATTGTAAAAATGTGATTGCGATCAACCCCTTTGTTTTGAGCCCCGGATCTCGTGCTTTCTCTGCAAAAACCAAAGTATTACACCATTTTTTGGTCATCTAACCTACTATCATTAGATGGACCAAAGTACACCATGTAAGACCAATTTTACCCTAAGTAAAATTGCTCTCACTATGTCAAATAACTTAATAAACCACATTTATTAGGTTGTTTATGGTCTAAACAGGAAACCCCAAAAGGAAATATTAAACAAATCTATATTTGTTTGATTTTCCTCATGGAATAATTAATTAAAAAATAATGTAATTATTATTCCTCATCATGTTTAACCCAAAACAAAGAAATTAAATAGATAAATCTCTATTTATCTTATTATTTTCTAGGAATAATTATTTAAATCTTATTTAAATAATATTCCTTGTTAAATATGACTAAATCACCCACAAATAATTAAATAAATCATTATTTATTTAATTATCATTCAACCACTTCCTTAAAATGATAAATAAATCATTTATTTATTTATTATTTACAAATAAATGGATTTGACCCAAGTCAAATACCTTTTTCCTCCAACAAATATAATAAAATATTCCATAAAAGGTGGATCTAGATTTGGTTAATGTTATTTTAATCATGCACCAAGATCTAGAATGACCCAATATTTTGTTATAAATAGGAGGGTTTTTCCTACCATTCTTCACCTTTTATTGCCTATTAGATCACTCTGGATCTAAACTCTTGGTCTGACTTTGAGCCATTATCATTGTCATATTTTCCATTATTTGTTGTGTGAGCTCCCTTTGAGTTATATCTTTGTCTGGGTTTTCTACACCAACAGGAGAGAGAAATGCTAGATCTGAAGTGCTGAGGACTTCCAAGAACCCATCCCATTGAGGAGAATTGGAAACATCTTCTTGTTTTCCTCCCATGTGCCCTTAATACAAAAATTCTTTCAAAAATTGTTCTTGTCTTGTCTATTGGATATATGGAGCAAACCCTTCTTTTTACTGCTTAATGTCTTTCTATGCATAGATCTGGTTTTTTGCAGCTCTTTTCTTGATCAACTAACCGCATATCTGAAGATATTGGTAGCCACTTTTGATGCTAGGGCTATTAGTTATGCGTAGCTAAAGTGGTTTTTTTTCGTACACTTCGACAAAGGATTCATACTAACAATTGGCGACTCCACACGGGTTTTAAATTACGACCGCTGTCGTTTTTCATATTCCTGCATATCCAACTACTTCAGACCCTAGGGTTTCTTTTCAGCTTTGTATTTTTCCTATTTTTATGTTGTTTTTCACACATAAAACCCTAAAACATTAAAATTTCTAACTTCCGCGTGTTTCTGGCCCTATTACGCAGGTGACAGACATCAGCCGCAACTGAGACGGCAACTTTTTCCACAAATTTGCCGCTGAGACAACCAGAACTGGAGGTCACACTTTTCAGCCCAAAAACTGCGACCTAGACCTCCAGGTCGCACTTTTAAGCCTCTTTTCTGCAACCTGCACTGAAAACAGGTCAGAACCTGCGACCTGCCACTTTTTCAGCTGTTTTTCCGCAATTTTTCTGGGTTTTGCTGAAGCTTCTGTCAGGGTTTTCCAGCCTCTATCTCAGCCCGTTTTGACCTGGTTCTGATCTGCTTTTTCTCATATAAGTGGGAACATAGCCCCCTAGGGCTTCAATACCCTCCACTTTTTGTGGAAGAGTTTTTATCTGTTTCAGGTCTGTCTTTTCAGAGTTTCAGCCCCCCTCTTTCCAGATCTGATACCTCCTTTTCAGACCTCTTTTAATCAGCTCTTCTCCCTTTCAAATCATCTCCTGAAGATTTGTTTGGATCTACTTTTAGGGCCTCCTCCTTGCCCCTCCTGCTTTTTGCTAATTTCCTCCCTTTTTCCAGCCACCTTGCCTCTGCCTCTTGGCTGTGATCTACACCTCTTTTCAGCATCTTTTTCCCTTTAGATCCCTGTCCCTTTTGACCATATATCTATTGACCTCTTTTTAGTGTGTTTTGACTAGATTTTTTTCCCTCTGTTAGATTGGTTTTGAGAGACCCGCCTTTTTGGGTTGAATCGATGCAATAGTAGCTGTTAATTTTCTGTTATTTCAGCATTATATACTGTTCTTTGTAGATTTATTTTCAGTTACGCAACACACTTTTTCTCTTGCTCTCAAAATGAAAAGGGTTTAAAAATTAAAATTAACGCACGCCACACACTCACCCTAAGCGAAGAAGAGCCTGGTTTACACTGCCAGGCAAAGAATTTAAAATCAATTGACACTGCACCTATTTGCCCTTGTTTCGACATTGTAATCACTTGATTCTGCACCTCCTTGCCCTTGTGGTCGTTCTTCTTCCCCTTGTGCCGTGTTTGTGTTTTCATCATTGCGCCCCCAAGGCGCACTTCCCGGAGACTTCTTGGCCTTCACCCTCAGTTTCCGGTCGATCGACCTGCTCCGTCCCACCGTCGTCGAGCCAGTCCTCCTCTGAGTCCGCACTCCGACTCCTCTTCTGATTCTTTGGGTTCTCCTTTTCCTTCTGGTTCTCCCCCTGTCACCTTCACTATGTCTGGTCCAGGGCCTAACGCTAGCGGTGCTCCCGGCCCTAATGCCGGAACCACTACTAGCGGAACCGCCACAGGAACTACCTCGGCCACACCCTTGCTGCCGTACATCGCAGGCCTTAGCCTCCCCGATTTCAATCAGTTGATCAATGACCCTATCCGCCACGATGTTGGTTGGCCTGCTATGCCAACCAAGCTCCCCTCCGACATCCCTAAGTTCGAAGGCCTTGCTAGAGAAGATCCAACCAACCATGTCCGATCTTTCCACATGTGGTGTTCCTCCAACTCCATTACCGATGATTCCATCCGTCTTCGGTTGTTCCAACGCACGCTTACCGGCGAAGCTTCTAAATGGTATGTTGACCAAGCCCCCTCTTCCCATAACACCTTTGCGACCATTGCCCAAGCCTTTTTATCTTACTTCCAGCTCCCTCTCTGATACGATACTAGTACGGAGCTTTTGACCTCTTTTAAGCAAACCTCTTCGACCCGCCTTTCCGCTCATGTCCAGGAATGGCGACGAAGACGAAGCTTATGTCGAGCTCCCCCCTTCGAAGATCGGATCTATATGGACTGGTTCCTTTGCTCTCTCTTAGCTCCCATTGGCAAAGAAGTTGCCTCCCATTTCCCTCAAACCGAAGAAGCCGCCCTTCAAATAGCCTTGAAATATGACCTGATCTATGCTCAGTCTGGTTATGTTTATACCGTCCTCCTTGACCTCCCCAGGCCCGGTGGCGCTAACGCCCTGGGGGCTTCTCATTCCGCCGACGGTATCGCTGGAGCCCTTTCTCATCCGTATGCTCAACCTCCTATGGGATATGGTCTCCCGTAGGGAGGGGCCAACACCTCTAGCACTCTTCCCTTTTCGGGTAGCATGTATCTAGGATATGGCATGCCTCCTCCTTTTGCCCAACCTCCTGCTTACCTCAATGTTACCCAACCTAACCATTACCCTTATCCGCAGCCTGGTGCGCCAGCTCCTCCAGCATATGTGCTTCCATCTCCCTTGCCTCCTCCAAACCCGCACCAGCACCTACAGCCCCCTCCAGGGCAAGTATTTGCATAGCAGGGCGTGGCTAATCCCCCTTCTTCTCAAAGAAGGCGGAGAGGCAATCCAAACCAATCTGCCCCTGGTACTCATGGACCCAATCCTCAAGGTGTTGAACCTAACACTGTTAACCAGCAACAGAGCACTCAGCCCAAGCCGGACAGGCCTCTTCGTACCAACAAGCCTTGTTCGTGTTGCGGTGTTTACGGTCATTACACCCACAATTGTCCCCTTTTACCACAGATGCGGCAGATGTGGGAGTCTCAAGCCACATTGCGCGGACAACATGCCTCCCCTCACGCTCCCCCTAATGTGGCCACTACTCAACCAGCTGTGTTTACTGATCCTTTCCCTCAGGAAGGATTCGTGGCTACCCAACCACCTGACGGGTAGGTCTCCACTCCACCCTCCATTTCTAGTTCCTCCGATTACCAGATCCTCATGATGACCTCTGATCCATCCCCAACCGTCGACCTTCACCTTCAAACTCGGTCTCGCCAGTACCCCAAGCCTCCCGCTCAGTCTGCCCCCGAGTCCCCTTCTTCCGGTTCTACAGAGTCTCTTTCGACAACCAATGGTCCCTTACATATCCCTCAACCCAAAGTTGAGGTCCATACCAAGATTCCTAAAGGACCGTTACATCGAAATGCTGCTTCTGGTCGAGCTTCTCATTCGTATAGCATAGTAGATGATTTGGCGCAATCTCCTGTTGCCATTTCCACGCTGGAACTCCTCCAGTCATGCCCTTCCCAAAATAAGGCTCTACTATCTGCCGTGGGCGTTGTAGATCCTGCTGATGACCAAATGATTGTGTTCGACACCCATCAATCAGACCATCCTCCTCTTCC
Source organism: Pinus albicaulis (assembly GCA_034641835.2). Classification (NCBI taxonomy): domain Eukaryota; kingdom Viridiplantae; phylum Streptophyta; class Pinopsida; order Pinales; family Pinaceae; genus Pinus; species Pinus albicaulis. The sequence continues at coordinate 47,248,500 of CM076580.1, forward strand.
TGCTTCCGTCGCCTTCCAAATCCCAGTCAAAATCCAGAACGCCAACATTTCTCTGTGTATAATTGATGAGGGGGCATCTACCTGTGTGATGTCCGCTTCGGTTTGGAAACAACTCGGATCTCCTGAGATGGCCCCTTCCACGATCACCCTTCGAGCGTGGGACGGCCATGCCTCCTAGCCCATTGGCCTTTTTCGTAATTTTCCTATCACCCTTGCTGGTAAGACCATTTGCGTTGACGTCGAAGTCATTGACGCCCCTCTAGACTACAACATTCTATTGGGGCGAAGCTACACCTATGACATGTCTGCTGTCCCATCCGTGGTTTTTTCGCAAGATGTCTTTCCCTCACAATGGAAAGATAGTCACCATTGACCAGCTGTCTTACCATGAACCGCCATCTCAGACCTCTCCGGAGACGACCATCTCTTCTGTAGCCAATAAGCAAATCGTCGATTCCTTGACCAGTGTCTCCCCCGGCGTCTACAAAGATTCCTCCCTGCTTGGAAATTTTCCTGGTCTTCCCCCTCCTCACGTCTTTGATCCTAGCTTATCGAATGTTTGCATGATGCAATCATCTCGGGCTGCCCTTAAGCGACCCACTTCGGCTAGTCAGAAACCTCAGACTCAACCTCGCCCACCGCAACCCGCTCCTAGCCCTTCATCTCCACCAGCCGGACCTCCTCCTTCTGGCCCTTCTCCTGCAGCTGGTATCCCTGAACCCCTTTATCCCCCTGGATTGGTTCCCCCAAGCCTTAACCACCTCGGAGCCGTCCCTCCTGGTCATTATCCCGCTGGTCAGATACCGTTCCTAGCTCCCCCTCCCAGAGTCTATTCGGTCACCGTCATGGCCACCCTCTCTCTCCCTAACCTGACCCTGGGTATACCTGTCTGGTACCTTGACCCTCCAACCGCTACCCCTCCTGGTCACCCCAAACCCTATCTTTCTCTGACACCGGTTCAACCGGTCCCACTTGGTTCCTCCATTGCTACCATGCCCCCTGCACCTCCCCAGGACCCTACCCCTGTGGTGACAGCTCTAGGAAAGAAAGGCAAAGCTCGCAAGGGGGCATCCAAAGACAAGGCCACCCCGACTGACCCTGCTCCTCCCCCGCCTGCAAAGCCTTGTGCCTTGTGTGATGTCGTCGGTCACGCCACCCATACTTGTCCCGAGTTGCCCCGCATTCAACCCATGGTTAAAGTCGCGTTCCCTGAGTCTACGGTCTCCGACCCTTCTCTTCCGTCCTCGTCCGTAACCAAGAACCCAAAAACTATTCGCACTAGCAAACCCTGTGCTTTGTGCGGTGTCCATGGCCATTACTCCCACCATTTTCCTCACCTGACACATTACCGCGCCTCTTTAGAAGTAGTCCGAGAGTATGAGGTTGAAAAAAATCAATCCGCCTCTCCCATACTCGCGCAGTATGCTTTGGGCCAGCTGGAGGATCCCCCCGCTCCCATCGACATTCCCCCCCCTGATGTTGAGATGACGGAGTCTACTACGACCATTCTTTACCTATCCTCCTCTGTGCGACCTTTAGAGCCCAGTCCCCTTGCATCCTCCCCTATTTCCTCGCTTGACCCCCCTTCAGCGACCACCCTTGACCCCTTCGTTTCTACCCATATGCGAGATCACTCCACCCGTATCTCTGTTGACCTCCGCAGCCCGAGTCCCCGCCATACCTCCTATAGCCCTCATATACCACCCTTTAGTTTATATATGAGTCATAGCCATCCTGCTCATTGCACTCCCTCCTGCAGTTGCCACTCGATGTCTTCCGTACACTCACACTGTCGTCATTGTATCTCCTCCCCCCATTTGTTGTCTTGTAACACCATTCCGCAGGACCTCCCGTCCCCCCCCTTTATCGGTTACGCCGATGGTACAAGTCGTTACTCCTGGAATCTAGCCTCGGCAGGTTGGGCCATTTTCACCCCCTTGCATGCCCTTGTTCTCTCAAACGGAGTCTGCATTGGTACTGCCACCAACAATCAGGCCGAATATGATGCAGTGTGTGGTCTCTTAGCCAATGCCCTCTTTCATCGCATCCTCCATCTGCATGTTCATTTGGATTCCCTACTTCTTGTCATGCAACTAAATGGTGTTTATCGTGTGCATAACCCTGTGCTATTTAGACGATATTTACGAGTGAAACTCTTGATACGTGAATTTGAAACCATAACTTTCAACCATGTACCTCGAGAACAAAATCAATATGTAGATAGTATTGCAAACTATGTTCTAGATTGACATTTATCACACGCATTTCATACAAGACAATAACATTCATAATCATTAAAAACAATGCATATCCATAATATGTGTCACAAAACATGTGTTTAGCGTCCATCTACTCTGATACATATGACATGCCCATAGCATGTTACAAAAAACTCAAAACTGGGGGCACCACCTGCCCCTACATACACACTAAGGGGCACCACATGCCCCACACCTACTCACTATCTGGCGGATCCCGAGCCAATGGATCTGCCCCTGCAGCCCGTAGATCACGTATGCCTTGACCGGCCATCGCCATGCGCCGCATGACACCTCGCCATTCCGAGGGAAGACCAATGCATGCCTCCACGTACTGGTCGTCTAAGTCTTGCCACCCGCGCTCTGAAACTCCGGTCAGCAATGTCTCGCATCTACAGCAGATGTCCTCCAGAAGGGCGGCCGCATCCTCATTGCGCGCTGCTCTCGACCCACTCGACCCTGCAGCTCCAGAGGCTATCGGGCGTCCCATATATCCGGCCGGTTTTACTGGAGCTATATCTGCATACCAAAAGTACATGAATCAGTACCATATATACTATTCAATAACATTAACATGCCCATACAAGAATAGTAATCTGTCACTTACCATCGGGCCCCCATACTCGACCAGGCGGAAGTGGCAGGTCCGGATCTCCACAATAACTCATCCCACTATAGGGATAGTCGTCAATGTATAACGACATTTGATCCCAATGGGCAAAGAACTCAGGTCGAAACACTCGCCCGACCGCCCCTCCTCCTCCTCTACACAGTAGCCGCCCCCACCGGCGCATCCTGGGCTCTCTCGGGCCCCCATCTGAGAGCTGTATACGAGGTCATAAGGTTGAGATCTTCTCAAAGAAGAAGGCACACAATAAAGTCCCATGCGAGCAATCGTGGGTCACTTGCCGCTTGCAGAGCGACAACTGTCGTTTTAGCGACACCAGCATAATTTGGGCCCACCCATAGTAGGTCCCACTCAACACACTCTCCACAATCATCATTTGCCCCCTAGTGATGTGATGGAGCGCCTGGTTGCCCAGGATACGCAGCACCATTGCGGCCACTGCATGGGTCTCTAATCTCTCTAGATCCCCGATCGGTATCCGAGTCCCCTTGAATTGGAGACCCAGTCGACAATGTCACTCCACAAACTCCATGATATGCCGCCCCCACGGTAATACTGGCTGCGTGTTTCCCACCATCCCTAGTGGCGGGAGACCCGTCAGAAAATACACATTCTGGACTGTCAGTTCGATCTTGTGCCCCTGCACTACAAAGACCTCATGCTATGGATCCCAGTAACTGATAATCCGGGCCAACAAAGGCTCTCCCGCCCTCATCAAAGGGTTCTCCAAAAACTTTAGAACCCCAAACCTGGCCAACACACGACGGACACCCTGATCTGCCTGAATCTCTGCCCGTAATGTACCTAGGTCTCTCTCTCTCCAGTTAACCCATATATCTGCCATATCTACACAAAAACATCATCTTTTTTAGCATACATATATGGAATATCATAACCAAACACAAAAAACCAACTCTCAGCCATAAAACAGCACCAAAACCCCCTCATCTTCCAGGCCGCGCTTTTCTGCCCAATTCTGGGACATATCTCAGTTTTTGCCCTGAAACCTGCTTCCTAGATCACACTTTTTGGCCCAAAAAGTGCGACCCGACTGTAGAGATGAAGGAGGGTCTGTTCCTGAGCTTTCGGGCCCTAAACTTAACTTTCAATACATCAAATTCAAAGAGTAAGGTTAGGCCTCTTACCTGCCACTGACGGATCTCGATTCCAACGGTCGTTTTTTCCGCTACGCTCGCCGCAAGATTTAGGGCCTTCTCTCCTCCCTACATTCACCATAGCAACACTAGCAAATGAGTGAAATTGGAGGGAAAACAACCTTATTAAAAGAGAACCCTTGTTTCTTCTTTCACCTGCTGCGACCATACTGTAGCCCCGTTTGACAAACCGTCTGCACCGTTGGAAAGCTCTCACCGAGCCCTCAAATGGGTATCTGTTAGTTTGTTGTGATCTGATACTTCACCAGCGCACATTTTGTCCAAGAAGGGTCACTTCACCTCTCATTAAAATCGCATTTCTTCACTTACGACACTTGTACTCGAGGCACCATTTTGCCTCCTTACTTGTCTTTGTTCGTGTCGATTTTCGTCATGAGTTACCATCTTGTACTCATGTTCTCATGGTCCCCCCTTGGGCCTTTACTGTGTGGTAGCACCATCGAGTCGCCCTTGTTTAGAGCATCCAAGTTGAGTCATCATTGCATTCATGGAGTCTATCCCGAGTCCCTTTGTACCCCGCTATAGCCCTCCATCCTTCATTTCTTGGTCCCTCTCTTGTGTCGCACATTATGGCCTTCAGTCCCACTGTCCCCTATCCCTTATGATATTGTGTCAGTCGCTGCCATGTCATTCATGCCCTTAATGCTCTAACAAGGGAAGTCGTCCATTCGCTACTCGGTCCTTTCCATTTCACCATCATCATTGGTGTCAGTCTGTCCGTCGCTCTACTATTTTCTCTCGTGCCTTAGTTGAGGATCTCTCATTGCCTCACCTATGGCGGACCTCCTTCTGTCGACATCACCTCCTTCATTCCAGAAGACAGGTCTAGAGGGTGGTGTACCTTGGTTCCAGCTTCCACTCTTGTTCGGTGCCTCGAATCAGGCAAAGGGATCTCTCATTTCCCTTTGACTTGATTGTTTCTCCACTCTAGCTCCTTTCAGCATGATCGAGATTCGTATGCTTGATGGTTCAGTGATGCAGCAGCAGCTCTTGGTGATTCCCGGGTGTGTGTGAGATGTCTCAGCCCTCATGAGGGGGTGGCCTTGCAGGTAGCCCCCCACATGCCCGGATGACCTCTTCATTGCAGCTTTCGATGCAGCTCCATATATTTGATGATGTCGGCCTTAGCCGCTTGCAGCGCCTCTTTGATTTGCATGTATTAGTCAGATCTTGTGAGCCCTTCCCCGTGTATAGGGGGCATTTGGGTTGTATTTGTATCTCATGTACTCAGATATTATTGTATAAGTCCTGGCTGTTATCCCAGGCACAACATGTATATGGGATCCCTCACTGTATTTCTATCTGGCTCATGTTTATGCCGGTTGTACTTTATGGTTCGGTCCCTTGTTTACTGGACACACTATTCTTTTGTACTTTGTCTCGGCGGGCATAGGTATGCCTCCCCCACCACCTTTAGCACAGGTACCCTCTCATAAAAAGAGACTTGTTGCACCTGCAAGTCTCATCTCCTCAGGGTCTAGTTCTTCAGCACATTAGTCTACCTTACATTTCTCTCTCTCACTTCCCTTTTGATGTCTGGTGATTGAGTTCTTACAACATACTTCGGTCATACGATTTGCTCCTAACACTCGCACGCTGGGGGGCAATCTGTTACACCATTTTTTTGTCATCTAACCTACTATCATTAGATGGACCCAAGTACACCATGTAAGACCAATTTTACCCTAAGTAAAATTGCTCTCACTATGTAAAATAACTTAATAAACCACATTTATTAGGTTGTTTATGGTCTAAACAGGAAACCCCAAAAGGAAATATTAAACAAATCTATATTTGTTTGATTTTCCTCATGGGATAATTAATTAAACAATAATTTAATTATTATTCCTCATCATGTTTAACCCAAAACAAAGAAATTAATTAGATAAATCTCTATTTATCTTATTATTTTCTAGGAATAATTATTTAAATCTTATTTAAATAATATTCCTTGTTAAATATGACTAAATCACCCACAAATAATTAAATAAATCATTATTTATTTAATTATCATTCAACCACTTAAAATGATAAATAAATCATATATTTATTTATTATTTACAAATAAAGGGATTTGACCCAAGTCAAATACCTTTTCCCTCCAACAAATATAATAAAATATTCCATAAAAGGTGGATCTAGATTTGGTTAACGTTATTTTAATCATGCACCAAGATCTAGAATGACCCAATATTTTGTTATAAATAGGAGGGTTTTCACTACCATTCTTCACCTTTTGTTTCCTATTAGATCACTCTAGATCCATACTCTTGGTCTGACTTTGAGCCATTATCATTGTCATATTTTCCATTATTTGTTGTGTGAGCTCCCTTTGAGTTCTATCTTTGTCTGGGTTTTCTACACCAACAGGAGAGAGAAATGCTAGATCTGAAGTGCCGAGGACTTCCAAGAACCCATCCCATTGAGGAGAATTGGAAACATCTTCTTGTTTTCCTCCCAGGTGCCCTTAATACAAAAAATTCTTTCAAAAATTGTTATTGTCTTGTCTATTGGATATATGGAGCAAACCCTTCTTTTTACTGCTTAATGTCTTTCTATGCATAGATCTGGTTTTTTGCAGCTCTTTTCTTGATCAACTAACCGTAGATCTGAAGATATTGGCAGCCACTTTTGATGTTAGGGCTATTAGTTATGCGTAGCTAAAGTGGTTTTTTTTCGTACACTTCGACAAAGGATTCATACTAACACAAAGGTTATAGACCCGGGTGCTAATCGTAATCACAATCTTTCCAAAATGCGATTTTATTTAAAGCGCCCATCGCAAATATTTGCGATGCGATCCATCGCAATCGCAACCCTTCCAAATTGTGATTTTATTTAAAGCGCCCATCGCAATCGCAACCCTTCCAAATTGCGATTTTATTTAAAGCGCCCATCGAAAATATTTGCGATGCGATCCATTGCAATCGCAAGATCCCCCAATTGCGACCCCCTGATTCAATCTGGACCATCCACGTGTCCGGATCGGACAGTCCAAAACCACCCCGCCTTATTTCTTCTCCCCGCTCTCCTTTTGCCTTTTTTCGCCGATCTCCACCGTTGGATGCTTTCATCCAACGGTTTCGCTCCCTCCCCGCCATCTGAAGCAGTTTAAACCTAAAAACGCAGGATTTCCTAATGTTCTGTTTACTTTACAGGTTTGAATGGTTTTTTCCATAAAGAATGCCAAGGGCCGGGAAAGACGTTTCATGCGTTGTTGATCTATCAAAGGGAACCATCCACCAGGCTCTATTCCATTGGTTCATCGATACTCTATCAGCATTGATGCCGTAAAGGGACCTGCGTGGCCTGCACATCGATAAGACACTATGATAAAATCACATTTAAAAAGAGTATAAGTATTGAAGAACAGAGCGCAACAGAGAAGAAGATTGAAGACAGATTTGGGAAATTACGGCTAAGAATGATTATCAAAAGCTTAATTCTCAGAAATAAAACATAGTTTGCAGAAAAACTAAAGGGTTCTATTGACAATAATTCCTCCACCGCCACAATATGAGGCAAATTTATCCCTTTAGTTATCACGATGCTACCTGTGCCTCAAATTTTTCAATCAGAGGCCGAATTTATTGATCAAGATCAGATATTTGTCTCAAACATAGCCGAAGAGTTACTCCTGCGAGGACTTCAATGAAAAGAATGGCTACAGAGTTACTTCGACACCAAAACAGAGGCTAATTGAACCTTCTCCAGCTTCTAAAGGCACCTACAACATCACAGAAAATCAAAGGCCGCCGAAAAAATAATACTAATCAAGGGTCTTATCTCCCAATTATCGGCAAAACTATTTTAAAGGTTAAAGAACAGTCCAGAAGCAGATCTTTTCAATCATCAGGCCTCGAAAGACACAAACAAATTTATGAAGCAGAGTTATAAATGATTACATTCCCACCTTATGCCTTGCCTGGTTCCCAAAGGCCAGGAATTGCATTGATCACATAATTAAGGATACTTGACCCCTGGGAAATCCTCCCACCTCTTCATTCTTCTATAAATACTGTTGTAGAAGATGAGAAAATGTTGGTCTCTAGACATTTGAATGCATGTAATAGTTGTTCTGAAGCTACTGATGCCCTGTTTGCAACTCAAAGATACATAAGCTGATATGAGAAGTTTGAAGTTGTAGATACCCATCGAGCTTGCTGATTGTAACCAGTTTGAACATCAAATACAAGCTACTGACTTATGGGATCCTGATTTGTGTCAATGGTGATGTGTTCCTCACTGTCAATTGCTATTTTGTTTAATTTTTTCATTCTTTTCATTTTCTCTGATAAAGAACAGCAAACATAGAGCTAGGATTTACTTTCTACAGTACCCTACTCTCACTGAAAACTTTATTGTCTATGTTTTCTTCATTTGAACATTCTCTTTGAAGAGTACATCAATGCAGGCTGGTTTAAAGGCACTTGTCTGATCTAAATTTCTCTTTGTCATTGTTATCCATGTTTTCCTTATTGAACATGCTAAAGCAATATAGTTTAAAAGCACTTGTTTGATCTTAAGTTGTTCAACTATCTTTTAAATGTTTTCTTACTAAAAGTATTTCAAAGCAGGCTAGTTTAAAGGTATTAACCAGATCTCAGAATACTTTTATGTTTTCCTTATTGAATATGTTGAAAGCAAGGTAGTTTAAAGGAACTTCCCTGATCTTAAGATGTTCAACTGTCTTTAATGTTTTCTTACTAAAAGTATTTCAAAGAAGGCTAGTTTAAAGGTATTAACCTAATCTCAGAATAATTTTATGTTTTCCTTATTGAATATGCCGAAAGCAGGGTAGTTTAAAGGCACTTACCTGATCTTAAGATGTTCAACTATCTTTTAATTTTTTCTAACTAAAATAACTTCAAAGTAGGCTATTTTAAAGATTAACCTGATCTCATAATACTCTCATGTTTTTCTTTAAGTACATGCTGAAGAAATATAGTTTAAAAGATCTTATTTGATATTATGCTATTTTACTATATCTTCATTTGTTTGTTCTTCATTTCCTATATGTTTCATTCATAAAATCACCTTAAGAGATCCTTTGACATAAGTGACTTGCCCCATGGATCCTGCTTGAACCTTGCTGCCCAATTAAAATCCTCCTATGACTCCATAGCCCAATGGGTTAAAACTGTCTTGGCCTTGTCTGTCAGCCAAATCATTCCTTCATCTCCAAACACCTTCACCCTTCATTGTGAAACTGCCTTCACTTTCATCATGTCCTTGCCCAACCAAAACAAACAGAAAAAAACCCAACTCTCTTCATAACTAGCCTAATATCATAATTTCAGCTATTAAATATCACATCTTTAAAATCATTCATAGAGAGATCCCTCTCTGGATTCAGGAGGGCTAGATCCTAGAATCCCAAAGTTGGTTGAAATATTATTTAGCCTGCCAGTTTTAGTCTTACAAATGCGCTAAAATTACGGATTCTAACAGTTACAATATGCGATATCGCGGTGCAATATCACAAAAGTAAAGGGATAGTGGAAAGGTTGTCCGGGAGGCGGGAGCAAGTGCGATGATGTAGGCTACATGAAGCACGAAATTGTGATGTAGATGGAGAAAAAGCTACGACGTGCGAGTCGATGTCACAATCGGTGATTGGAGCGGTAAGTCTTAAGAGAACGGGTAAATATTGTGGAGTGCGATTTGTGATGGTTGACGTGGGAGGAGAACTAGTGGTGGAGTGCGAGAAAAATATTGCAATCGGAAAAAGGAGCAATAAGTATTAACGGAGTGGAGAGTGTTACAGTGTGATAAGAGAAATGGAAATGCGATAAGTTCAAAGGTAAAGAAAAAAGGTTGTGAAATGCAAAATTGGTTAGGGAGGCAGATGTCATTGCGATAATGTAATGTGATAAGTCTGTGTGGTATCGAAATGTGATTGCGATATTTCACAATCGAGGTTTAGTAGAGGATAACGTTAACGGGGATCCTAGGTTTGGGGCCCCAAGATTGTTTCTTTCTTCCATCATACTTCACTCCATTTTCTTTTGTCCATTGTTATCCCAGGCTCAAATGATCAATGAAATTAGTTAAAATTTCTTTAAGAATGAATATCATGGCTAACTTGCTAAGTTTTGTGATTTTTTCATTGTAATACATTTTGAACTGAAACTAGCTACAGAATGCAGACATTCCGTAGCTACTTGCCAATTTTGCAGCTTTCTTCACATTAAAGCATGTTCCAGGTGTCCTCTCAGGAAAAGCCACACATGGGTGTATTCCACATCATGTCCTCAGCGTTTGTTGCTCACCATGAAGATTGAACGGAATTCTGGACGTGGTTTTGTACGTGGGAACTCACACAAGGAAACAAACTCCTAATAGGACAAGGACAGTCCAGATGTCCTTTGTCATTTTACGCTGCCACCTTTAGAGTTCTAGTCCAATTTTGATATGAAAAGAAAATGATCCCCGTATTATCTCAAGTTCTGTTATGAAGATTTGCTATAAATGTAACTCGGGAAACCGAGAGACAAGTTCTAGATTTTGATTAGATTTCGTGGATTGACTGCTACATTTCTGAAGTCCGACAACACTCTGTTTTAAGTTATTTTCCTTTAATGAAGAAGACATCATTTCTTTGAACGTGTTGAGTTGATCTTGAGCTAGATTTCGTGCTACTCTGGTGGTAGAGGGCCCCTGCCTCCTGAGCAGCTTTACTTTTGCAATTTATATAAGTATCTTAATTTGTTTTCAAGTTTTTGAAGTTTACGTTCATAGTTAATTTCATTAATCATTACAGCTATACTTGTTCTAATAAACTCTTCCAAAAGATCATTTCGATGAATAAGAAATGGCTGTAGTGTTATAGATTTTATTTGCAATTCCTTTTGTTCATTATCACAGTTAAACTTACTCTAGTAAACTATTCCAAGATATCATTATGATGACTAAGGCATAACTGTGATACTGTAGGTTTTAGTTGCTTGTTTACAATAAGTAGCATAGCTAATCTTACTCTTAAAAAGCTCTTCCAAAACATCATAACAATGAGTAGGAAATATCTGTGATGTCTTAGTTTTTAATTGTCTTTGCTTTCAGTTTTTATGTTTGTATTCAATTGCATTGAATTGTACAGCCAGGATTGTTCTAACAAGCTCTTCCAAAATACCATTCATGATGAACGAAATAGGCTGTAGAATCCCATAGATTAATTGCATGATAACTTAGTTAGAGCACTCCGGAGGCAAATTGCATTTAGTTCATGCTCTGTTATTTCGTTTCAAGTTTGATAATGGCTTTTTAGTTTAGCACTGTTCACTATAGACTAGTAGCACCTTAGTTCAGTTCTAGCTTAGCTCACTGTAAGTTTAGTTGACATCCATTGCATTTTAAATTGCATTAGTTGTTAAACTTAAATACCACGGTCTTCATTATTTACAAAACTTCTTTTGTTCCAAACCTATATTAACTCATAATCATCTGGACAGAAGATAGTATCAGTCTAAGGCTTGGAGTACTTTTGCAACCTTTTTACCATTTCACAAACAAGCCTTTCCTCAAAGACTATTCTAAAAGGAAATCTATAACTTTTGAGTGAGGTTTAGTGGTGTTAAACTAAGTTGCAAAATAGAATTAGGAGCTAGTTTTAGAGTAGAGATATTATGATGTTACAAATGTTCTTTTCCAAATATGTTTCAATAAACCTTTAATCATGGATGAGATGTTGTATCATTATAAGTTGATTGTTTAATTGTTTAGTTAGGAGAACTTTATTCACACTTAGCTGCCCATTTCTCAAGCTCTTCCAAAAAATCTTTAATTAATGAATTGGACAAGTTAAGTTCATGTTGTGATTTATTTTCTTGAAGTCATTATCAAGGTTGTGTTTTTCTAAATCATAGTTTAGGTTTGGTTCTATTTCAGTATTTGCATATTTCATTTGTCATCCATAATTTAGGCTTCACTCTATTTTTGACCAGTAGCTTCCTTCCACCAGCATTTAGTTCTTTCCCTTGCAAACATGAAACCATAAAAACCCAAAAAAATCATAAAATACTAGACACAACGAAGTAAGAGATAATTACCTAGGCACATATAGTGCACCACACTTCAACAGTTTACCAAACCTGGTTGACAATTAAATGAACTCAATTTAGGAGACTAGGTTGAGCATAAACATTTTGGCGCCGTTGCCGGGGAAGTGAAAACTAGGTGACCTTTGTTTCTTAACTCCCAAAAACAATGATATGCGTAGAGAGAGAGACTCAAGGGGTAGATTCATAAGAATCAGAAGAATAAGTTTGATTCTTAGAACACCACTTGTTTCACCTAGACCAAGAGCTATTACACCTTCAACTCAGACCCACATTCCATCCTTTACTGATCCTAGACTTCTAGAAGACTTAAGATCAGATATTCCATTAGAAAGACCTTCCACTTCATCCACTGAACCTGTCTTAGAAGAAGATTCAAGGACTCCTATTAGGGACACAAACTTTCCCACTTCCACAGAAGAATCAACCATGGCAGAAGAAGGGGGAGGAGGAGTCTTTAATGGAGAACAAACATTATTTGGAGGGGGTAGAGGTAGAGGTAGAGGAGAAGGAGGTAGAGGTATAGAAGGAGAAGGAGGTAGAGGAAGAGGTAGAAGAGAAATGGGAAGCTCTTTTGGGTTTCGTATAGTAGATGAAGAAACCAATACAACCATGAAAAACATTTTACCATCTGTCCTCCCAAACTTCTATGGACTTAAAACTGAAGATCCTGAAACCTTCCTATTTGAATTTGAAGTTCTGTGTAGAACTTATGACTACTTACAAGATGCTAAAAAACTTAAACTATTTCCTTCAACATTGAAAGGAGCAGCATTGAAGTGGTTTATGAGTTTGATCAATAGTTCTATTAGGACATGGGAAGACATGAAACAAGCATTTCTAGAGAGGTATTTGGATTATTGTATGTCGGTCAATCATAAGGAAGAAGTGTTTAAGATGTTACAAAAATAAGATGAAAACTTGGAAGATTTGTTGGAGAGATTTCACTACAACATCAAAAGAGCAAAAATGGAAACTTAGATCAAGACACCTTAAAAGCTCTTTTGTTGAAAAAAATTAGGGATGAATGGTTGGATATCCTTAACATGATGGGAAAAGGGGATATATCACAGCTCACATTACCTGAAATATATGAGTTATGTATCAACCTTTCAAGAGGGAAATCTAAAACTGTCAAAGGTCCAAGAGATCCTGCTCTTGCAAGGGCAAGTAAGTCTGCTTCTGGGACAGTAAGTAGATCAGAAATAGGACACATGCTTGATGATTTTAAATCCGACATCTTAGGGAGTCTTAGTGAACAAATAGACACCCTTAAGATACAAAACAAGCAGAAGGCTGAATCTGATGCCTTGGCAATCTTTTGTCCCAAATGTAGAAAGAAACATGCCTTGAGAGAGTGTCCTTTGGATGTAAAAGTTGTAGAGACCTGTGTCATTTGTTCTGAAAAACATGAGACCAAGAATTGTCCTTCCCTTCCTGGTCTCAAAGCTGTCTTTCAAGAGGAAACTCTTACAAATTCCACAGAATCTCTCAATTTTGTCTCTAGAAGGCCTTGGCAAGGACCTCAAACACAAGGATTCCATGATCAAATGTATAACCAACCTCCACCAAATTGGAATTCTTGGCAGCAACCTTGGCCTCAATTTCAAAATCAATCTCAAGCTTGGGCACAAGGAGCACAAATTCCCTATGGAAGATACTCTCAATACTATCGTTATCCACCATCCTATCCACCATACCCACATTTTTCTCCTCAAAATCCTCAACAAAATTTTCAACAAAATCCTCAACAACATCATCAGAACCTACCACATCAAAATCAACCACTTCCATTACCATTTCCTCAAAAATCAAATCAGTTTCCTGCTCAACCCATACCAAACCCCAACAATAAAAATCCTCAAAACACATACATGATAGAAGGCCAACAGTTTCCAACTTATTTAATTACTCCTTTAGACCTTAGTGATGTTCAACTTAGGTCTGGAAGAATACTTGAAAAGAGGAAACCTTGTGTGATCATACAAGAACAAGATAACTCTGAGGAAGATTATCTACGGGTGAATAAAAGTCTTGAGGAAGACACATCTTTTCAGGACCCAAACATTGAAAAATCAAAGCAAAAAGAACCAATAATTTCAAATCCTGTATTAGAGCAGCCATCAACATCTACTTCTATACCTCCTTTTCCAGAAATTATACAAATTGATAGAGGTGTAGAAAAACAAATTATGGTGCCTAATTATGATTTCCTAGATGAGCTGAGAAATGTTTGCATTAAGATTCCATTTTTACAAGCCATCAAGGAAATTCCAATTTTAGCCAAAACAATAAAGGAGTTGAGCATGAAGAAAACAAGAAAAAGAATAAGAGAGACAAAGAAAATTCAACTGACAGGAAAAATAGCAGACATTATGATGGGTAAGATTGCTATTCCAAAGTATCTAGACCCAGGAAATCCAGTTTTCAAAATTCACATCAATGGAATTGAAATCCAAAACACACTCATTGATTTAGGAGCAGCAATCAATCTCATGAGTAGACAAATCATGGATAAACTAAAACTTCCTAATCTTCTCTTTACACCCACATTATTACAATTAGCAGACAGATCTGTGATAAAACTTGATGGGGTAATAGAAGACATTCCAGTGTCCCTAGATTCATGGGAGTACCCTGTGGATTTCATGATCCTAACTCCTAAGAATAATCTAGGAGGGCATCCTGTTATATTAGGAAGACCTTGGTTGGCTACAGCTGATGCTTTCATTAGTTGTAGATCCGGTGATATGTACATCTCTGATGGTAGTTCAACTAAGAAATTCACTTTGTTTCCTCCAGCTAGGACAATTACAGATTTAGATGATACTCAATGGATAGAGGATGAAGAAGACTTACAACCTCTCTTCACAAATTCAGGCTATGAAACTTTTTTTCACACTGATCATTATGCAATTAGATACTTAATGAACAAATCAATTACTAATGGCAGAGTCATAAGGTGGTTATTTCTTTTACAAGAATTCAACATTACCATTCTAGATAGGCCTGGAAAACAAAACACAGTAGCGGATTTCCTATCTAGAGTTATGCTCATTTAGGCCTTAAACTCTGTCTTTTATGCTCTAACTGTCTATTTTTATCATATTTCTTTAATCTGTTTGATCTCTGTTCTGTTTATTTAATCCTTTAATTTATTTATTTTGATCCTTTTGACTTTATTCTTTCTGTCTTTCCACTATCTTCTTTTCCTTCTTTGACTTTATGCTTTTCGGGCTGATCCTTTGTTTTTATCGTTTGATTATGATTAGCCCTCTAATCTTTCTGATTTCTTCCTTTCACTGTTTCTTTGACTGTTTGTGTTTTCTCTATGCAAGGGAGGATTTCTGCATGGCTAGAGGGTTCCTTTTGATCAGTTGATGATCGTGTTTCATCGATTCCTTTTATTGACACAAACCCTCTAGCCATTATCGACTCTTTGTGAGGCCCTGGATCGTCATCCGGGCCTCAAGTTGATTTAACTTGACCCTGCGAAATGGAGTTTAATCACCTTCCCTATTAAACCTGCACAAAACATAAAAAAATTAGTTTAAAAACATGTGGGAGGGTTTAACTACGTCTCTCGGGGTTTTGGACTGTCGAAAGGCATTTTTCAAAGGAGGAGAGGGTGCAGGAAGAAAGGTTTCGAAGGCGGAACTGGGAGAGATTTTGAAATTTGGCACGGAGGGAAAATATGGTTTCGAAAAACCATAAGTGGTTTATCGCATGGATAGAAGGCAAGTTTGTGGTTTTGGGCGAAATGGACGAGATATACCCCAGGGTTTGACGCGTGGCAAGGCGAAACCGCCCGTTTCACATGGGTTGCAAAAATTTAAACCTGGCACCACTTTATTTTCGATATGCATTGTTGGCCATCGGATCTCGGGGAGCAGAGATCGATGGCCATCGCACGCTGGGGAGGTGAAAATAAAGTTTGGGAATGGAGCGGTGTGGTCGAGGATGGGCAACATGGCAGGTTCTGATTGAATAGCGGGGTTAAGTGGGGGATGGGGCCCAGGGTGGATAGGTGGAAAATTGTGAATGGGCGAGGGGTATAGTGGAGAGCGGGGCCTATATTTAAATATTTATAAAGGTTTAAGGAGTGATAGTAGTTGGATTGGGGTCTAGGGCTCGAATCGATGGTGAGGAGTGGTCGGATGTAATGAAAGGCGAGGGTGTATTTTTCACGGGGAAAAGGGGCTTAAGGATAGCAGAGGCCAATGTATCATGAAGGTAAAGGTTTCTAGGTTTAAGAGAAAAAGCTCTTAAGGCCTATATCCTCAAAAGAGCGGGTTTTATACAAAAAACATGGTTTTATGCATAATTAAAAAGACCCGATAGGCTAAAAATTATATTTAAATAATGTAATGGGAAGCTTTTACGTTGTTTTAATATGTCAGAGGAAAAATGATAAATGAAGGGGTTTTTATGAGGTTTTTTTAGGAAAGGAAGAAATGGGTTTTTTAGAGGAAATAGGGCATGAATGACAGTGAGGGCGAGGTAGTGAAATGAGGCAAACATGCCCAAATAATGAAGTCCTTGTTTGTAGCAGTGTGATAGAATTTCTAGGAAGTAGAGAGGGGAAAGGATCAGTGAAAATAGTTAACTTTGGATAATGAAGAGAGTGAGATTTCTAAAACTCAAAATATTTCTCAAATTTTGTTTTTAGAAATCTAGGAACATAACTTAGTCATATTTTGATATCAACAAAAATTACTGATGACTAACAGAGATATTAGTTTTCATCAAGTGTCGTGAAGAACATTTCATGCATGTCAAGCAAGTGTTAGATGTCTTGAAGAAAGAACATTTGTTTTTAAAGATGTTGTTGGGTGCTAAAAGGTGCCTTTTAAAACTCCTATTTATCCCACATTAATTATCAACCCGGTAAAGTGCTCTTATTTCAAGAGTGTACACAGTATGTGCACACTATAATCCCAGAGAGTAATGTTTCCAATGTGCAGTACAATGTCTCAAATACAAGGGTAAATAGATGCTTGAAAATGAAATCTAATTACAATGACATGAAACTAAATGCTCTAAAATCTAATCACTCACTCATCAATCATCAGTCAAGGATGCAGTAGTAATAACTCTTTCCTTTGGCAACTGATGTAAATGAAATAAAAAATAAACACGATCCTCAATTTGAGAACTTAGACAGTAATAACCAATGTCCTTTATAGTTGATGATCTTACACTCCACACCAAAGCAACTAATTGGAAATGATAACTGAATTAAATTAACAATGCTGAAATGGAAATGGAATAGACAAGCTCACTGCAAACTATTCTAAAGCAAAACCAATCACTTGAAAAAAGGAATAAACAGTAAACTAGTTAACAGAAATGAACAACAAATCTATTTACTAGAAAAGAACAGCAAATGGAAATGAACAACAATCGGAAATTAACAACAAATTCTATCTAATGGAAATGAATAGCAAAGCTATTTGATAGAGATGAATAGCATAATCTGGAATGAACAACAAGGCTATTGAATAGAAATGAACAACATAACAATGTAAGTTGTAAAGAATAGTAATCTTGTTATGGTGGAAAGGAACAACAATGCGGTTCAATCATAGCTTATGTAATAAAACAAATTCATAGAATATTGAAACAACAAGCTATAAAATAGGAAACTGTAAAGCAATGCGATTAAAAGAAATAAATATTAAATCAAATCACTCACATGGTGCAAGAATCAGAAATATAATACAAAGACGCAGTGAACTCCACCAGAGGCCAGGCCCTTAACCTCCAGTGAGCACTACTAAGTTACTTCAGAATAATCAAATGAACAGCAACGTAGCTTATTTATTGATCATCAAAATCATTACAACACAAGTCTGTCCTTTCAGAACTGTGTTATGTCCATTACAAATGATGCGTAAATGAAAGATACATAATGCAACATGTAATAAGGTCTGATTTACAATATTCACTCTTTTATATCAGTATATCAATCCCATAAAAAAATCTGAATTAATTCTCAATTGATCCATATTCAATCCCCCTAATACCCTTCGCTTCTTTGATCTCTATTTCTCATTTAACTACGAAGAGCGCAGAGAGAAGTTACAATAGAGATAATTAAAAAATGATTCTCATAAAAAAATTGGATTGTCTTCAACCAATTGATCAGCAAGATCATATCTGGAGTATATTTCCATCAATCATTCAATAGGAATAGGTTGAATTTGGATTTGCAGCTGAGATAATTTGGAAAATGGTCGCAACAATGAATCTGAGAAAATCATTTTCAGAGAACCTTATGTTTCTCTTAATACGAACCAAATTTGGGCAAACCATTCTTCTCAAAAATTAATCTGGTCCGTTCTGGACAAAACCCATGTTTTGAATTTTCCAGATTCTTCTCCATTTGCCCAGAATGTCCAACGCAAAACTGACACTTCTTATTCCAGCGAATTTCTGAGTTGGAATATTGAATGATGATCTGGAGATCAAATCTGCAATTTGGCAAATATCTTAGAGGCTAAAATGGTGAGTGATGTTACAAAATATATTAATAAACCATCATTGATAAAATCATGCATAATAATCATTAATTTATTAATAATAAAGGAGAAGAAATAATATTTATCCATAAGAGCATAAAAAATTATAAAATGGATTTATATGATAAATTATGATAAATGACATGATAAAGAAGAGTAGAAATGGATGAAATAGGTGTAAAAAATTGATAGTAATAATAACATATTAGCAGCCCAACACACCCCCAAACTGAATATATTGCATGTCCTCATGCAACACAGAAGTGAGAATATTGCATGTCCTCATGCAACCCAAAGACAAAACCCATGTGTTAACCAAGCAAATTTTTTTTTTCATCCCAACTCATGAAATGGATGGAACAAATGATTTTTTCCTCAAATAATGAATATTCAATTTTAGCATTCTTGATGAAGGCGTAACAATTTTTACAGTTGACGTTCAACTACATGTATATGAAGTTGCAGAAAAATGTGATATAAGTAACAACAAACTTCATTAACCATTTTCTCAAAAATCAGATTGTTTTGATGCACGGATCATGAGATATAAAAAAAATGGTTGTAGGTGGTAGTGCATAATTTTCGAAATTTTATGAACTAATTTAGCGTGAAATTATCTGGGTTTGTGTATTTTAATGATACCTCTTTGTTATCCAGAAATCACAAGAATTAAGTTCATAGAAAATCAATTTCTGCACTGTATAAAAATGAAATTGTATGCCTTAAATGAGAAAGAAAGTAGAAAACATCCATCATGTGTAGCAATTCCTCCCCCAACCCCAAACTGAAGAATTAGCATGTCCTCATGCAATACTAGAAAACAAAGAGAGGTGGTTGTTACAATCTGTTGAAATCTATGCTTGGTGTAAAACAACATGGAAGAAGGGAGGTGTTGAGAATGAATAAGAATATCAATGGATGATAAAGAATATTATTGACATGGTCATAAGAAAGAAATGAAGGAAAGCAACACTCCCCCAAACTGAAAGATGATATGTCTCTGAAAAATGGGAAGTGGTAAAGATGTGGAATGAATGATGATAAATAATGCTCAATGGATTTTCATGAAATTCTCCTAAATTCATAATAAATCAAAAAATTATGTTATTTTACCTCAAGTGTTACATCTGAAAAAAATGTGGAATGACATGTAGGGATTGGCCTTTGTTGAAGTTGATGTAGGCTGAGCGGATATTGAAAGTGATGCAAAAGGTGGAAGCCATGCAAGCACATCATGTCTGAATAATTGTACGCATTCGCGAGTTGCGCGAGCCTTTGCTGTTAGTTGCAATAGTGTGGTTGTGCTGCATAATAGAGTCATTTTTTATTTTCCATCTCAGACCAACAGTTGGTATTTCAAGCATAAATTATTCGTTTGATGATGGATTAAGCTGATTCAAATTGGAAATGAAATTAGATTCATTTATTTATCTCTAATAGAAACATTTTTTGAAGACAAGAAGAATTGATGGGTCAAATACGCTAGTGAACAGTCGAGAAAACAAAGTTTCAA
Organism: Pinus albicaulis; assembly: GCA_034641835.2. Classification (NCBI taxonomy): domain Eukaryota; kingdom Viridiplantae; phylum Streptophyta; class Pinopsida; order Pinales; family Pinaceae; genus Pinus; species Pinus albicaulis. The sequence goes on from CM076580.1 coordinate 47,268,652, forward strand.
GAGTGTTGATTTATGATAAGTAGTTAGTATTTTGGTCATAAATTCCTCATATGATATCTAAATCAAGTGATTTAAATTTAGTTTTAAAATATATTCATATAGGAATATACCCTAGAAACAGGTTTTGAAAATATAGTCATTTTGGCCTCCAAATACTGACTGTCCCAACTCTGTTCCTGAGCTGCCTACTAGACGCCCTGTTACTGTTTTGGTTATAAGTTTTTTTTTTCAAATTAAAATTGAGTGATTCAAATTGGGTTGGAAATTAGAAATAAAGGGATACTTAGTGTAGAAACAGGTTTTAAAAATATTCATTTTCGGTCCCTCAAAACATCACTGTCCCAATTCTGTTTTCAGAAATTTCATCAAGCCCGCAAGCTAAAAAATATGATATTCAAGCAATTTTTCCATATTGGTGATAAAAATGAATATGAATGTTTGTATAATTGTTATTTTCAATATAATGCATCTATATACACAAATAAATTAAAATATTTATCACCGATGTTGATTTCCACAGCGTGTTGCAACAAAAACAACTATTTTTACAAAAATAAAATAATAAAAGAAAATGTGTTTATTTTATTTCCTTATTTATTTTATTTTTTCACTAGCCTACTCTGATTTGGAAAATGAATATGATTACGTATAAGAGTTTTTCCAGTGTAACCATTTTCGAAATAAGGCTTCAAGTATGTACATACCCAAATTTGAAAAATGCATGTTAATAAAAATTAGGGTATGAGAAGCCAACTTCCCTTAAAAAGATGATGCCAAAAATTGTTGAAGCATGGAGTGATGCTACAAACAAATGGATTGAAACCAATCTTCAATGTATCCCTTAATTTCTTGATTTCCCATAGCCATCATATCATGAATTTCTTGAGTGTTTAAAACGGCTTGTTGATGCAGGCTAGAAGAAACCTCATTTTCTTTCATAACCTCTACAATTTTTGGATTTGAGACATTCTGAATCTCAGTATAAGTTTTCTCCAATGGTGGATATGAGATAGAATGGGTGGGAAGGGTCGGTAAATTTCACAGTTCAACACTGTAAGCATGTTGTATTGGTTTATTATGGTGAGGGTGTGGAATGAGTTGAGCAGAATATTGTGTAGGGAATGGAGCATTTTGATGATGTAGTTGATTGGGTTGAATGGATGATTTTGATAGGTAATAAAGATGTTGTGGAAGATCTAGAAGATGTGTTTGTGCTACAATATGAGGGAGAGTAGTCATGCAATCATAAGATGAACCATGCCAAATTTGTAGACAATATTGGTGGTGGTTATATTGAGATTGACATGGCTGCCCTAACATATGAGTATTCCATAATGGATTATGCATGTAAGAGAATGGAGAGGAAGTGTTTTGAACCATACCTGTAGGCCACGATTTCCATGGTTTTGACCTTGTTGCAGCTTCCCCATCTCTTTGATATGCTACTTCCATCCTAGATAAGGAAGAGTGAATATCTATGGGATGCTCCTTTCGGTAATGAGGGCATAAAACTTCATCAAATTCTTGATTTTTCTGACCCTACAAAACATTCAATTGTGAATTTAGAGAGCTAATGAAATCATATTTAAAATTTTCAAATAAAACATTGATTTCAACTCTTATGTCTCTTGTTCTTGTGGTAAATTTGGAAAAGAAAGAAGAAACTTCTCTGAAATTCTTACCAGCCTTGGAAATTCCTCTTGAATACCTTATGCACAATTCATAAACATCATCATATGATAACTGAAAAACATCACCTTTTCCTATCATATTTAAGAGTTCTAAAAATTCATCTTTGATTCCTTTGAGAAGGAGTGTTTTCAAGATCTCTTTTTCCAAATGCTTATGCTTTGATTTTTGAAGGTTATATTGAAATCGTTCTACATAGTCCTCCAAGATTTCATCTTCCCCTTGTATCATACCGAAAATATCTTCATTGGATTTGCAGTAGTCTTGGTACTTATTCAAGAATATGTTCTTCATGTCCTCCCATGTTTGGATGCAGTTCCCACCAAGGTTCATGAACCATCGGAGAGCTACTCCTTTTAGAGTAAGAGGAAACACTTTCAACCTTTGATCATTAGTACAATAATCATGTCCTCTACAAAATAGTTCAAACTCAAATAAGAATGTATCTGGATCTTCATTTGTCAAACCATGAAAATTTGGTAGAGATGATGGGGGAATTATGTGCATTTGTGTCACTCCTCCTAGATCTTTGATAGGGAATTAAAAAGTTGAAATGTGAGCCATTTCTTACCATAATAGAAGATGTTCTTCATATGTTTCTTTAAGGATCCTCCTTCCAATGTTCCTATCAATTGGTTAGTGAAATGGGTGGTGCTTACATCACCACTCAAGTGGAATTACAAGATTTTTCAAAAATTCTACTTCTAAAATACAAACGTTCATTTCTACCTTAAATTTCTAGCAATTCTACTGAAAAGTAGGCGGAGGAGCAAGAAATTTACTTGCTCATTACGCAGGTTCTTACCTTCCATTTTTAATACCTAATTATTTCATAGTAGACAAACATCAAACATACATCACTCTTTGTGAAATGACAACACTCTCCTCGGCAACGGCACCAAAATGTTGGGTGCTAAAAGGTGCCTTCTAAAACTCTTATTTATCCCACATTAATTATCAACCCGGGCAAGTCCTCTTATTTCAAGAGTGTACACAGTATGTGCACGCTATAATCCTAGAGAGTAATGTTTCCAATGTGTAGTACAGTGTCTCAAATACAAGGGTAAACAGATGCTTGAAAATGAAATCTAATTAAAATGACATGAAATTAAATGCTCTAAAATCCAATCACTCACTTAGCAATCATCAGTCAAGAATGCAGTAGTAATAACTCTTTCCTCTGGCAACTTATGTAAATGAAATAAAACATAAACAAGATCCTCAATCTGAGAACGTAGACAGTAATAACCAATGTCCTTTACAGTTGATGATCTTACAGTCCACACCAAAGCAACTAATTGGAAATGATAACTGAATTAAATTAACAATGTTGAAATGGAAATGGAATAGACAAGCTCACTGCAAACTATTCTAAATCAAAACCAATCACTTGCAAAAAGGAATAAAGAGTAAACTAGTTAAAATAAATGAACAACAAATCTATTTACTAGAAAAGAACAAAAAATGGAAATGAAAAACAATAAGAAATGGACAACAAATTCTATCTAATGGAAATGAACAACAATCATGAAATGAACAACAAATTCTATCTAATGGAAATGAATAGCAAAGCTATTTGATAGAGATGAACAGCAAGGCTATTGAATAGAAATGAACAACATAACAATGTAATTTGTAAAGAATGTAATTTTGTTATGGTGGAAAGGAACAACAATGTATTTCAATCACAGCTTATGTAATAAAACAAATTCATATAATATTGAAACAACAAGCTATAAAACAGGAAACTGTAAAGCAACGTGATTAAAAGATATAAATATTAAATCAAATCACTCACATGGTGCAAGAATCAGAAATATAATACAAAGACGCAGTGAACTCCACCAGAGGTCGGGCCCTTAGCCGCTAGTGAGCACTGTTAAGTTACTTCAGAATAATCGAATGAGCAGCAACATAACTTATTTATTGATCATCAAAATCATTACAACACAAGTCTGTCCTTTCAGAACTGCGTTATGTCCATTACAAACGGTGCGTAAATGAAAGATACATAATGCAACATGTAATACAGTCTGATTTACAATCTTCGCTCTTTTATATCAGCATATGAATCCTATAATAAAATCTGAATTAATTCTCAATTGATCCATATTCAATCCCCCTAATACCCTTCGCTTCTTTGATCTCTGTTTATCATTTAAATACGCAGAGCGCAGAGAGAAGTTAAAATATTGATAATTACAAAATGATTCTCATAACAAATTTGGATTGTCTTCAACCAATTGATCAACAAGATCATATCTAGAGTATATTTCCATCAATCATAGGCATCTACCTGTGTGATGTCCGCTTCGGTTTGGAAACAACTCGGATCTCCTGAGATGGCCCCTTCCACGATCACCCTTCGAGCGTGGGACGGCCACGCCTCCTAGCCCATTGGCCTTTTTCGTAATTTTCCTATCACCCTTGCTGGTAAGACCGTTTGCGTTGACGTCGAAGTCATTGACGCCCCTCTAGACTACAACATTCTATTGGGGCGAAGCTACACCTATGACATGTCTGCTGTCCCATCCGCGGTTTTTCGCAAGATGTCTTTCCCTCACAATGGAAAGATAGTCACCATTGACCAGCTGTCTTACCATGAGCCGCCGTCTCAGACCTCTCCGGAGACGACCATCTCTTCTGTAGCCAATAAGAAAATCGTCGATTCCTTGACCAGTGTCTCCCCCGGCGTCTACAAAGATTCCTCCCTGCTTGGAACTTTTCCTGGTCTTCCCCCTCCTCACGTCTTTGATCCCAACTTATCGAATGTTTGCATGATGCAATCATCTCGGGCTGCCCTTAAGCGACCCGCTTCGGCTAGTCAGAAACCTCAGACTCAACCTCACCCACCGCAACCCGCTCCTAGCCCTTCATCTCCACCAGCCGGACCTCCTCCTTTTGGCCCTTCTCTTGCAGCTGGTATCCCTGAACCCCTTTATCCCCCTGGATTGGTTCCCCCAAGCCGTAACCACCTCGGAGCCGTCCCTCCTGGTCATTATCCCGCTGGTCAGATACCGTTCCTAGCTCCCCCTCCCGGAGTCTATTCGGTCACCGTCATGGCCACCCTCTCTCTCCCTAACCTGGCCCTGGGTATACCCGTCTGGTACCTTGACCCTCCAACCGCTACCCCTCCTGGTCACCCCAAACCCTATCTTTCTCTGACACCGGTTCAACCGGTCCCACTTGGTTCCTCCGTTGCTACCATGCCCCCTGCACCTCCCCAGGACCCTACCCCTGTGGTGACAGCTCTAGGAAAGAAAGGCAAAGCTCGCAAGGGGGCATCCAAAGAAAAGGCCACCCCGACTGACCCTACTCCTCCCCCGCCCGCAAAGCCTTGTGCCTTGTGTGATGTCGTCGGTCATGCCACCCATACTTGTCCCGAGTTGCCCCGCATTCAACCCATGGTTAAAGTCACATTCCCTGAGTCTACGGTCTCCGACCCTTCTCTTCCATCCTCGTCGGTAACCAAGAACCCAAAAACTATTCGCACTAGCAAACCCTGCACTTTGTGTGGTATCCATGGCCATTACTCCCACCATTTTCCTCACCTGACGCATTACCGCGCCTCTTTAGAAGTAGTCCGAGAGTATGAGGTTGAAAAAAATCAATCCGCCTCTCCCATACTTGCGCAGTATGCTTCGAGCCAGCTTGAGGATCCCCCTGCTCCCATCGACATTCCCCCCCCTGATGTTCAGATGACGGAGTCTACTACGACCATTCTTTACCTATCCTCCTTTGTGTGACCTTTGGAGCCCAGTCCCCTTGCATCCTCCCCTGTTCCCTCGCTTGACCCCCCTTCAGCGACCACCCTTGACCCCCTCGTTTCTACCCATGCCCGAGCTCACTCCACCCGTATCTCTATTGACCTCCGCAGCCCGAGTCCTCGCCATACCTCCTATAGCCCTCATATACCACCCTCTAGTTTGTATATGAGTCATAGCCATCCTTCTCATTGCACTCCCTCCCGTAGTTGCCACTCGATGTCTTCTATACACTCACGCTGCCGTCATTGTATCTCCTCACCCCATTTGTTGTTTTGTAACACCATTCCGCAGGACCTCCCGTCCCCACCCTTTATCGGTTATGCCGATGGTGCAAGTCGTTACTCCCGGAATCTAGCCTCGGTAGGTCGGGCCATTTTCACCCCCTTGCATGCCCTTGTCCTCTCAAACGGGGTCTTCATTGGTACTGCCACCAACAATCAGGCTGAATATGATGCAGTGCGTGGTCTCTTAGCCGATGCCCTCTTTCATCGCATCCTCCATCTGCATGTTCGTTTGGATTCCCTACTTCTTGTCATGCAACTAAATGGTGTTTATCGTGTGCATAACCCTGTGCTTTTTAGACGATATTTACGAGTGAAACTTTTGATTCGTGAATTTGAAACCATAACTTTCAACCATGTACCTCGGGAACAAAATCACTATGTAGATAGTATTGCAAACCATGTTCTAGATTGGCATTTATCACACGCATTTCATACAAGACAATAACATTCATAATCATTAAAAAAGATGCATATCCATAATATGTGTCACAAAACATGTGTTTAGAGTCCATCTACTCTGATACATTTGACATGCCCATAGCATGTTACAAAAAACTCAAAACTGGGGGCACCACCTGCCCCTACATACACACTAGGGGGCACCACATGCCCCACACCTACTCACTATCTGGCGGATCCCGAGCCAATGGCTCTGCCCCTGCAGCCCGTAGATCTCGTATGCCTTGACCGGCCATCGCCATGCGCCGCATGACACCTCGCCATTCCGAGGGAAGACCAATGCATGCCTCCACGTACTGGTCGTCTAAGTCTTGCCACCCGCGCTCTGAAACTCCGGTCAGCAATGTCTCGCATCTACAGCAGATGTCCTCCAGAAGGGCGGCCGCATCCTCATTGCGCGCTGCTCTCGACCCACTCGACCCTGCAGCTCCAGAGGCTGTCGGGCGTCCCATATATCCGGCCGGTTTTACCGGAGCTATATCTGCATACCAAAAGTACATGAATCAGTACCATATATACTATTCAATAACTTTAACATGCCCATACAAGAATAGTAATCTGTCACTTACCATCGGGCCCCCATACTCGACCAGGCGGAAGTGGCAGGTCCGGATCTCCACAATAACTCATCCCACTATAGGGATAGTCGTCAATGTATAACGACATTTGATCCCAATGGGCAAAGAACTCAGGTCGAAACACTCACCCGATCGCCCCTCCTCCTCCTCTACACAGTAGCCGCCCCCACCGACGCATCCTGGGCTCTCTCGGGCCCCCATCTGGGAGCTGTATACGAGGTCGTAAGGTTGAGATCTTCTCAAAGAAGAAGGCACACAATAAAGTCCCATGCGAGCAATCGTGGGTCACTTGCCGCTTGCAGAGCGACAACTGTCATTTTAGCGACACCAGCATAATTTGGGCCCACCCATAGTAGGTCCCACTCAACACACTCTCCACAATCATCATCTGCCCCCCAGTGATGTGATGGAGCGCCTGGTTGCCCAGGATACGCAACACCATTGCGGCCACTGCATGGGTCTCTAATCTCTCTAGATCCCCGATCGGTATCCGAGTCCCCTTGAATTGGAGACCCAGTCGACAATGTCACTCCACAAACTCCATGATATGCCGCCCCCGCGGTAATACTGGCTGCGTGTTTCCCACCATCCCCAGTGGCGGGAGACCCGTCAGAAAATACACATTCTGGACTGTCAGTTCGATCTTGTGCCCCTGCACTACAAAGACCTCATGCTATGGATCCCAGTAACTGATAATCCGGGCCAACAAAGGCTCTCCCGCCCTCATCAAAGGGTTCTCCAAAAACTTTAGAACCCCAAACCTGGCCAACACACGACGGACACCCTGATCTGCCTGAATCTCTGCCCGTAATGTACCTAGGTCTCTCTCTCTCCAGTTAACCCATATATCTGCCATATCTACACAAAAACATCATCTTTTTTAGCATACATATATGGAATATCATAACCAAACACAAAAAACCAACTCTCAGCCATAAAACAGCACCAAAACCCCCTCATCTTCCAGGCCGCGCTTTTCTGCCCAATTCTGGGACATATCTCAGTTTTTGCCCTGAAACCTGCTTCCTAGATCACACTTTTTGGCCCAAAAAGTGCGACCCGACCGTAGAGATGAAGGAGGGTCTGTTCCTGAGCTTTCGGGCCCTAAACTTAACTTTCAATACATCAAATTCAAAGAGTAAGGTTAGGCCTCTTACCTGCCACTGACGGATCTCGATTCCAACGGTCGTTTTTTCCGCTACGCTCGCCGCAAGATTTAGGGCCTTCTCTCCTCCCTACATTCACCATAGCAACACTAGCAAATGAGTGAAATTGGAGGGAAAACAACCTTATTAAAAGAGAACCCTTGTTTCTTCTTTCACCTGCTGCGACCATACTGTAGCCCCGTTTGACAAACCGTCTGCACCGTTGGAAAGCTCTCACCGAGCCCTCAAATGGGTATCTGTTAGTTTGTTGTGATCTGATACTTCACCAGCGCACATTTTGTCCAAGAAGGGTCACTTCACCTCTCATTAAAATCGCATTTCTTCACTTACGACACTTGTACTCGAGGCACCATTTTGCCTCCTTACTTGTCTTTGTTCGTGTCGATTTTCGTCATGAGTTACGATCTTGTACTCATGTTCTCATGGTCCCCCCTTGGGCCTTTACTGTGTGGTAGCACCATCGAGTCGCCCTTGTTTAGAGCATCCAAGTTGAGTCATCATTGCATTCATGGAGTCTATCCCGAGTCCCTTTGTACCCCGCTATAGCCCTCCATCCTTCATTTCTTGGTCCCTCTCTTGTGTCGCACATTATGGCCTTCGGTCCCACTGTCCCCTATCCCTTATGATATTGCGTTAGTCGCTGCCATGTCATTCATGCCCGTTATGCTCTAACAAGGGAAGTCGTCCATTCGCTACTCAGTCCTTTCCATTTCCCCATCATCATTGGTGTCAGTCTGCCCATCGCTCTACTATTTTCTCTCGTGCCTTAGTTGAGGATCTCTCATTGCCTCACCTATGGTGGACCTCCTTCTGTCGACATTAGCTCCTTCATTCCAGAAGATAGGTCTAGAGAGCGGTGTACCTTGGTTCCAGCTTCCACTCTTGTTCGGTGCCTCGAATCAGGCAAAGGGATCTCTCATTTCTCTTTGACTTGATTGTTTCTCCACTCTAGCTCCTTTCAGCATGATCGAGATCCGTATGCTTGATGGTTCAGTGATGCAGCAGCAGCTCTTGGTGATTCCCGGGTGTGTGTGAGATGTCTCAGCCCTCATGAGGGGGTGGCCCTGCAGGTAGCCCCCCACATGCCCGGATGACCTCTTCATTGCAGCCTTCGATGCAGCTCCATATATTTGATGATGTCGGCCTTAGCCGCTTGCAGTGCCTCTTTGATTTGCATGTATCAGTCAGATTTTGTGAGCCCTTCCCCGCTTGTAGGGGGCATTTGGGTTGTATTTGTATCTCATGTACTCAGATATTATTGTATACGTCCTGGCTGTTATCCCGGGCACAACATGTATATGGGATCCCTCATTGTATTTCTATCTAGCTCATGTTTATGCCGGCTGTACTTTATGGTTCAGTCCCTTGGTTACTGGACACACTATTCTTTTGTACTTTGTCTCAGCGGGCATAGGTATGCCTCCCCCGCCGCCTTTAGCACAGGTACCCTCTCATAAAAAGAGACTTGTTGCACCTGTAAGTCTCGTCTCCTCAGGGTCTAGTTCTTCAACACATTAGTCTACCTCACATTTCTCTCTCTGACTTCCCTTTTGATGTCTGGTGATTGAGTTCTTACAACGTACTTCGGTCATACGATTTGCTCCTAACACTCGCACGCTGGGGGGCAATCTGTTACACCATTTTTTGGTCATCTAACCTACTGTCATTAGATGGACCCAAGTACACCATGTAAGACCAATTTTACCCTAAGTAAAATTGCTCTCACTATGTCAAATAACTTAATAAACCACATTTATTAGGTTGTTTATGGTCTAAACAGGAAACCCCAAAAGGAAATATTAAACAAATCTATATTTGTTTGATTTTCCTCACGGGATAATTAATTAAAAAATAATGTAATTATTATTCTTCATCATGTTTAACCCAAAACAAAGAAATTAATTAGATAAATCTCTATTTATCTTATTATTTTCTAGGAATAATTATTTAAATCTTATTTAAATAATATTCCTTGTTAAATATGACTAAATCACCCACAAATAATTAAATAAATCATTATTTATTAAATTATCATTCAACCACTTAAAATGATAAATAAATCATTTATTTATTTATTATTTACAAATAAAGGGATTTGACCCAAGTCAAATACCTTTTCCCTCCAACAAATATAATAAAATATTCCATAAAAGGTGGATCTAGATTTGGTTAACGTTATTTTAATCATGCACCAAGATCTAGAATGACCCAATATTTTGTTATAAATAGGAGGGTTTTCCCTACCATTCTTCACCTTTTGTTTCCTATTAGATCACTCTGGATCTATACACTTGGTCACATTTTTCTACATTATTTTGCTGTGTGAGCTCCCTTTGAGTTATATCTTTGTCTGGGTTTTCTACACCAACAAGAGAGAGAGATTCTAGATCTGAAGTGCTGAGGACTTCCAAGAACCCATCCCATTGAGGAGAATTGGAAACATCTTCTTGTTTTCCTCCCAGGTGCCCTTAATACAAAAAATTCTTTCAAAAATTGTTCTTGTCTTCTCTATTGGATATATGGAGCAAACCCTTCTTTTTACTGCTTAATGTCTTTCTATGCATAGATCTGGTTTTTTGCAGCTCTTTTCTTGATCAACTAACCGTAGATCTGAAGATATTGGCAGCCACTTTTGATGTTAGGGCTATTAGTTATGCGTAGCTAAAGTGGTTTTTTTTCGTACACTTCGACAAAGGATTCATACTAACACAAAGGTTATAGACCCGGGTGCTAATCGTAATCACAATCTTTCCAAAATGTGATTTTATTTAAAGCGCCCATCGCAAATATTTGCGATGCGATCCATCGCAATCGCAACCCTTCAAAATTGTGATTTTATTTAAAGCACCCATCGCAATCGCAACCCTTCCAAATTGCGATTTTATTTAAAGCGCCCATCGAAAATATTTGCGATGCGATCCATTGCAATCACAAGATCCCCCAATTGCGACCCCCTGATTCAATCCGGACCAACCACGTGTCCGGATCGGACAGTCCAAAACCACCCCGCCTTATTTCTTCTCCCCGCTCTCCTTTTGCCTTTTTTCGGCGATCTCCACCGTTGGATGCTTTCATCCAACGGCTTCGCTCCCTCCCCGCCATCTGAAGCAGTTTAAACCTAAAAACGCAGGATTTCCTAATGTTCTATTTACTTTACAGGTTTGAATGGTTTTTTCCATAAAGAATGCCAAGGGCCGGGAAAGACGTTTCATGCGTTGTTGATCTATCAAAGGGAACCATCCACCAGGCTCTATTCCATTGGTTCATCGATACTCTATCAGCATTGATGCCGTAAAGGGACCTGCGTGGCCTGCACATCGACAAGACACTATGATTAAATCACATTTAAAAAGAGTATAAGTATTGAAGAACAGAGCGCAACAGAGAAGAAGATTGAAGACAGATTTGGGAAATTACGGCTAAGAATGATTATCAAAAGCCTAATTCTCAGAAATAAAACATAGTTTGCAGAAAACCTAAAGTGTTCTATTGACAATAATTCCTCCACCGCCACAATATGAGGCAAATTTATCCCTTTAGTTATCACGATGCTACCTGTGCCTCAAAGTATTCAATCAGAGGCCGAATTTATTGATCAAGATCAGATATTTGTCTCAAACACAGCCGAAGAGTTACTCCTGTGAGGACTTCAATGAAAAGAATGGCTACAGAGTTACTTCGACACCAAAACAGAGGCTAATTGAACCTTCTCCAGCTTCTAAAGGCACCTACAGCCTCACAGAAAATCAAAGGCTGCCGAACAAATAATATTAATCAAGGGTCTTATCTCCAAATTGTCGGCAAAACCATTTTAAAGGTTAAAGAATAGTCTAGAAGCATAGATTTTCAATCATTAGGCCTCGAAAGACACAAACAAAGTTATGAAGCAGAGTTATAAATGATTACATTCCCACCTTATGCCTTGCCTGGTTCCCAAAGGCCAGGAATTGCATTGATTACATAATTAATAATACTTGACCCCTGGGAAATCCTCCCACCTCTTCATTCTTCTATAATACTTCTGTAGAAGATGAGTAAATGTTGGTCTTTGGACATCTGAATGCATTTAATAGTTTCTGAAGCTACTGATGCCCTGTTTGCAACTTGAAGATACATAAGCTGATATGAGAAGTTTGAAGTTGTAAAGACCCACCGAGCTTGCTGATTGTAACTGGTTTGAACATCAAATAGAAGCTACTGATTTATGGGATCCTGATTTTGTCAATGGTGATGTGTTCCTCACTATCAATTGTTATTTTACTTAATGTTTCCACTTTGTTCACTTTCTCTGATAAAGGGCAGCAAACATAGAGCTAGGATTTACTTTCTACAATACCCTACTCTCACTGAAAGCTTTATTGTCTATGTTTTCTTCATTTGAAAGTTCTCTTAGAAGAGTACACTAATGCAGGTTGGTTTAAAGGCACTTTATTGATGTAAATTGCTCTTTGTCACTGTTATCCATGTTTTCCTTATTGAATATGCTGAAAGCAGGGTAGTTTAAAGGCACTTACCTGATCTTAAGCTGTTCAACTATCTTTTAATGTTTTCTTACTGAAAGTATTTCAAAGCAGGCTAGTTTTAAGGTATTAACCTGATCTTAGAATACTTTTATGTTTTCCTTATTGAATATGCTGAAAGCAGGGTAGTTTAAAGGCACTTACCTGATCTTAAGCTTTTCAACTGTTTTGTAAATGTTTCTCTTATTAAAAGTACTTCAATGCAGGCTGGTTTAAAGGCATTAACCTGGTCTCAGAATACTTTTATGTTTTTCTTATTGAATATACTAAAAGCAGGGTAGTTTAAAGGCACTTACCTGATCTTAAGCTTTTCCAAACTGTCTTTTATTGTTTTCTAACTAAAAGTACTTCAAATCAGGCTAGCTTAAAGGTATTAACCTGATCTCAGAATACTCTCATGTTTTTCTTTAAGTACATGCTGAAGCAATATAGTTTAAAAGAACTTACTTGATCTTAGGCTGTTTCACTATATCTTCATTTGTTTGTTCTTCATTTCCTATATGTTTCATTCCATAAAATCATCTTAAGAGATCCTTTGACATAAGTGACTCGCCCCATGGATCCTGCTTGAACCTTGTTTTCCAATTAAAATCCTCCTATGACTCCATAGCCCAATGGGTTAAAACTGTCTTTGCCTTTTCTGTCAGCCAAATCATTCCTTCATCTGCAAACACCTTTACCCTTCATTTTGAAACTGCCTTCACTTTCATCATGTCCTTGCCCAACCAAAACAAACAAAACAAAACACAAGCTCTTGATGACTAGCCTAATATCACAGTTTTCAGTTATTAAAAGATCACATCTTTTGAAACCATTCATAGAGAGATCCCTCTCTGGATTCAGGAGGGCTAGATCCTAGAATCCCAAAGTTGGTTGAAATAATGTTGCTTCTGCAGTTTTAGTCTTACAAATCTGCTAAAATTACAGATTCCTAACAGTTACAATATGCGATATCGCAATTGCAATATCACAAAAGTAAAGGGATAGTGGAAAGGTTGTCCAGGAGCAGGAGCAAAGTGCGATGATGTAAGAACTGCGAAGCACGAAGTGTGATGGAGAAAAAGCTACGACGTGCGAAATTCGATGTCACAATCGGTGATTGGAGCGGTAAGTCTTAAGAGAACGGGTAAATATTGTGGAGTGCGATTTGTGATGGTTGACGTGGGAGGAGAACCAGTGGTGGAGTGCGAGAAAAATATTGCAATCGAAAAAAGGAGCAATAAGTATTAACGAGGTGGAGAGTGTTACGAATTGTGATAAGCGAAAGGGAAATGTGGTAAGTTCAAAGGTAAAGAAAAAAGGCTGCAAAATGCGAAATCAGTTCGGGAGGCTGATGTGATTTTGATAATGTAATGTGATAAGTCTATGCGGTACCGAAATGTGATTGCGATATTTCGAACTCGGGGATTAGGAGCGGATAACATTAACGGGGATCCTAGGTGTTGAGCCCCAAGATTGTTCTTTCTTCCATCATACTTCACTCCATTTTCTTTTGTCCATTGTTATCCCAAGCTCAAATGATCAATGAAATTAGTTAAAATTTATTTAAGAATGAATATCATGGCTAACTTGCTAAGTTTTGTGATTTTGTCATTGTAATACATTTTGAACTGAAACTAGCTACAGAATGCAGACATTCCGTAGCTAGTTGCCAATTCTGCAGATTTCTTCACATTAAAGCATGTTCCAGGTGTCCTCTCAGGAAAATCCACACATGGGTGTATTCCACATCATGTCCTCAGCGTTTGTTGCTCACCATGAAGATTGAACGGAATTCTGGACGTGGTTTTGTACGTGGGAACTCACACAAGGAAACAGACTCCTAATAGGACAAGGACAGTCCAGATGTCCTTTGTCATTTTACGCTGCCACCTTTAGAGTTCTAGTCCAATTTTGATATGAAAAGAAAATGATCCCCGTATTATCTCAAGTTCTGTTATGAAGATTTGCTATAAATGTAACTCGGGAAACCGAGAGACAAGTTCTAGATTTTGATTAGATTTCGTGGATTGACTGCTACATTTCTGAAGTCCGAGAACACTCTGTTTTAAGTTATTTTCCTTTAATGAAGAAGACATCATTTCTTTGAACGTGTTGAGTTGATCTTGAGCTAGATTTCGTGCTACTCTGGTGGTAGAGGGCCCCTGCCTCCTGAGCAGCTTTACTTTTGCAATTTATATAAGTATCTTAGTTTGTTTTCAAGTTTTTGAAGTTTACGTTCATAGTTAATTTCATTAATCATTACAGCTATACTTGTTCTAATAAACTCTTCCAAAAGATCATTTCGATGAATAAGAAATGGATGTAGTGTTATAGATTTTATTTGCAATTCCTTTTGTTCATTATCACAGTTAAACTTACTCTAGTAAACTATTCCAAGATATCATTATGATGACTAAGGCATAACTGTGATACTGTAGGTTTTAGTTGCTTGTTTACACTAAGTAGCATAGCTAATCTTACTCTTAAAAAGCTCTTCCAAAACATCATAACAATGAGTAGGAAATAGCTGTGATGTCTTAGTTTTTAATTTTATTTGCTTTCAGTTTTTATGTTTGTATTCAATTGCATTGAATTGTACAGCCAGGATTGTTCTAACAAGCTCTTCCAAAATACCATTCATGATGAACAAAATAGGCTGTAGAATCCCATAGATTAATTGCATGATAACTTAGTTAGGGCACTCCGGAGGCAAATTGCATTTAATTCATGCTCTGTTATTTCGTTTCAAGTATGATAATGGATTTTTTTTTAATTTAGCACAGTTCACTGTAGACTAGTGACACCTTAGTTCAGTTCCAGCTTAGCTCACTGTATTTACATTCTAAGATTAGTTTCCATCCATTTCATTTTAAATTGCATAGTTGTTAAACTTAAATAGCACGGTCTTCATTATTTACAAAACTTCTTTTGTTCTAAAACTATATTAACTCATAATCATCTGGACAGAAGATAATATCAGTACAAGGCCTGGAGTACTTTTGCAACCTTTTTACCATTTCACAAACAAGCCTTTCTTCAAAAGACTATTCTAAAAGGAAATCTATAACTTTTGAGTGAGGTTTAGTGGTGTTAAACTAAGTTGCAGAATAGAGTTAGGAGCTAGTTTTAGAGTAGAGATCTTATGATGTTACAAATGTTCTTTTCCAAATATGTTTCAATAAACCTTTAATCATGGATGAGATGTTGTATCATTATAAGTTGATTGTTTAATTGTTTAGTTAGGAGAACTTTATTCACACTTAGCTGCCCATTTCTCAAGCTCTTCCAAAAAATCTTTAATTAATGAATTGGACAAGTTAAGTTCATGTTGTGATTTATTTTCTTGAAGTCATTATCAAGGTTGTGTTTTTCTAAATCATAGTTTAGGTTTGGTTCTATTTCAGTATTTGCATATTTCATTTGTCATCCATAATTTAGGCTTCACTCTATTTTTGACCAGTAGCTTCCTTCCACCAGCATTTAGTTCTTTCCCTTGCCTACATGAAACCATAAAAACGCAAAAACATCATAAAATACTAGACACAACGAAGTAAGAGATAATTACCTAGGCACATATAGTGCACCACACTTCAACAGTTTACCAACCCTGGTTGACAATTAAATGAACTCAATTTGGGAGACTAGGTTGAGCATAAACATTTTGGCGCCGTTGCCGGGGAAGTGAAAACTAGGTGACCTTTGTTTCTTAACTCCCAAAAACAATGATATGCGTAGAGAGAGAGACTCAAGGGGTAGATTCATAAGAATCAGAAGCATAAGTTTGATTCTTAGAACACCACTTGTTTCACCTAGACCAAGAGCTATTACACCTTCAACTCAGACCCACATTCCATCCTTTACTGATCCTAGACTTCTAGAAGACTTAAGATCATATATTCCATTAGAAAGACCTTCCACTTCATCCACTGAACCCGTCTTAGAAGAAGATTCAAGGACTCCTATTAGGGACACAAACTTTCCCACTTCCACAGAAGAATCAACCATGGCAGAAGAAGGGGGAGGAGGAGTCTTTAATGGAGAACAAACATTATTTGGAGGGGGTAGAGGTAGAGGTAGAGGAGAAGGAGGTAGAGGTATAGAAGTTGAAGGAGGTAGAGGAAGAGGTAGAAGAGAAATGGGAAGCTCTTTTGGGTTTCGTATAGTAGATGAAGAAACCAATACAACCATGAAAAACATTTTACCATCTGTCCTCCCAAACTTCTATGGACTTAAAACTGAAGATCCTGAAACCTTCCTATTTGAATTTGAAGTTCTGTGTAGAACTTATGACTACTTACAAGATGCTAAAAAACTTAAACTATTTCCTTCAACATTGAAAGGAGCAGCATTGAAGTGGTTTATGAGTTTGATCAATAGTTCTATTAGGACATGAGAAGACATGAAACAAGCATTTTTAGAGAGGTATTTGGATTATTGTATGTTGGTCAATCATAAGGAAGAAGTGTTTAAGATGTTACAAAAAGAAGATGAAAACTTGGAAGATTTGTTGGAGAGATTTCATTACAACATCAAAAGAGAAAAAATGGAAAACTTAGATCAAGACACCTTAAAAGCTCTTTTGTTGAAAACAATTAGGGATGAATGGTTGGATATCCTTAACATGATGGGAAAAGGGGATATATCACATCTCACATTACCTGAAATATCTGAGTTATGTATCAACCTTTCAAGAGGGAAATCTAAAACTGTAAAAGGTCCAAGAGATCCTGCTCTTGCAAGGGCAAGTAAGTCTGCTTCTAGGACAGTAAGTAGGGCAGAAATAGGACATATGCTTGATGATTTCAAATCTGATATCTTAGGGAGTCTTAGTGAACAAATAGACACCCTTAAGTTACAAAACAAGAAAAAAGCTGAATCTGATGCCTTAGCAATCTTTTGTCCCAAATGTAGGAAGAAATATGCCTTGAGAGAGTGCCCTTTGGATGCAAAAGTTGTAGAGACCTGTGTCATTTGTTCTGAAAAACATGAGACCAAGAATTGTCCTTCCCTTCCTGGTCTCAAATCTATCTTTCAAGAGGAAACTCTTACAAATTCTACAGAATCTCTCAATTTTGTCACTAGAAGGCCTTGGCAAGGACCTCAAACACAAGGATTCCATGATCAAATGTATAACCAACCTCCACCAAATTGGAATTCTTGGCAGCAACCTTGGCCTCAATTTCAAAATCAATCTCAAGCTTGGGCACAAGGAGCACAAATTCCCTATGGAAGATACTCTCAGTACTATCATTATCCACCATCCTATCCACCATACCCACATTTTTCTCCTCAAAATCCTCAACAAAATTTTCAACAAAATCCTCAACAACATCATCAGAACCTACCACATCAAAATCAACCACTTCCATTACCATTTCCTAAAAAATCAAATCAGTTGCCTGCTCAACCCATACCAAACCCCAACAATAAAAATCCTCAAAACACATACATGATAGAAGGCCAACAGTTTCCAACTTATTTAATTACTCCTTTAGACCTTAGTGATGTTCAACTTAGGTCTGGAAGAATACTTGAAAAGAGGAAACCTTCTGTGATCATATAAGAACAAGATAACTCTGAGGAAGAATCTCTACGGGTGAATAAAAGTCTTGAGGAAGACACATCTTTTCAGGACCCAAACATTGAAAAATCAAAGCAAAAAGAACCAATAATTTCAACTCCTGTATTAGAGCAGCCATCAACATCTACTTCTATACCTCCCTTTCCAGAAATATTACAAATTGATAGAGGTGTAGAAAAACAAATTATGGTGCCTAATTATGATTTCCTAGATGAGCTGAGAAATGTTTTCATTAAAATTACATTATTACAAGCCATCAAGGAAATTCCAATTTTAGCCAAAACAATAAAGGAGTTGAGCATGAAGAAAACAATAAAAAGAATAAGAGAAACAAAGAAAATTCAACTAGCAGGAAAAATAGCAGACATTATGATGGGCAAGATTGTTATTCCAAAGTATCTTGACCCAGGAAATCCAGTTGTTAAAATTCACATCAATGGAATTGAAATCCAAAACACACTCATTGATTTAGGAGCAGCAATCAATATCATGAGTAGATAAATCATGGATAAACTGAAACTTCCTAATCTTCTCTTTACACCCACATTATTACAATTAGCAGACAGATCTGTGATCAAACCTGATGGGGTAATAGAAGACATTCCAGTGTCCCTAGATTCTTGGGAGTACCTTGTGGATTTCATGATCCTAACTCCTAAGAATAATCTAGGAGGGCATCCTGTTATATTAGGAAGACCTTGGTTGGCTATAGCTGATGCTTTTATTAGTTGTAGATCCGGTGATATGTACATCTCTGATGGTAGTTCAACTAAGAAATTCACTTTGTATCCTCCAGCTAGGACAATTACAGATTTAGATGATACTCAATGGATAGAGGATGAAGAAGACTTACAACCTCTCTTCACAATTTCGGAAATTAGTGAAGATAATCAAATTCTGAATACTCTAGAAAACTTTGAATCCTCTTCAGAATACAAACATGAACCATTTCAAGAAGGATCCAACATTGAGTTTTTGTCATCAAGGCAGATGTCTCTTCATTCTATGGATAAATTTGGCAGCTCTACAAGTGAGATATTTCCAGGCAAAACTTTGAACATAAACAAGAACTTAGAAAAATCTCAACAAGAAGAGTTAGTCAAGATATTACAGAGACATTCTTCTGCATATGCATGGGAGTACACTGACATGAAAGGGATAAGCCCCAAGACTTGCACTCATCACATCTATATAGAGGAAAATTGCAAACCAATCAGACAACCTCAAAGATGGATGAATCCAAATCTTAGGGAGATTGTTAAAGAAGAATTGCAAAAATTGTTAAATGTCAACTTCATCTATCCTATTTCAGATAGTCAGTGGGTTTCTCCTTTCGCAATTGTGCCAAAGAAAAATTGTAAATGGAGGGTATGTGTTGACTACCAGGAACTAAACAAAGCTACTCTTAAAGACCATTTTCCCTTACCTTTCATAGATGAAGTGTTAGATACATTAGCTGGAAAAAAGTACTTCTCATTCCTATATGGGTTTAGTGGTTACAATCAAATCCAAGTAGCACTTGAAGATCAAGACAAAACCACATTTACCTGTCCTTGGGGTACCTATGCTTACCGAGTATTTCCATTTGGATTATGCAATGCACCTACAACATTCCAAAGGGCAGTATTAGGAATTTTTTCAGATCTAATACATGATTGTGTAGAGGTATATATGGATGATTTCACAGTTTATGGAAACACATTTGAAGAAGCCTTAGCAAACTTAGAAAAAGTTTTAAAGAGATGTCAAGAAGCAAATATTTCACTTAGTCATGAGAAATTTTTCATGATGTTTACTGAAGGTATTGTTTTGGGGCATCACATTTCAGGGGATGGGATTAGAGTTGATGAGTCAAAAGTTGAAGTCATCTCTAACTTATCTATTCCAAGTTGTCAAAAAGATGTTAGGAGTTTTCTAGGATTTACAGGATATTATCGGAGGTTTATAGAAAACTTCACCAAGATAGCATCTCCACTCTTCAAATTAATTACCAAATACTGTGAATTCAAGTGGAATTTTGATTGCCAGTTAGCCTTTGAGACCCTAAAAACAAAAATTTCTGAAGCACCTATTTTAAGGGGACCTAACTGGAAGTTACCTTTTCATATCTCGACAGATGCCTCTGATACGGCACTAGGAGTAGTTTTGGGGAAAAAAGACCTGATTCCTTATGCCATCTACTATACCAATAAAAATTTGACTCCTGCAGAGTTAAACTTTACTGTAACTAAAAATATTTTTTAGCTGTTGTTCATGCCATAAACAAATTCAGACACTATATAACAGGCTATGAAACTTTTTTTCACACTGATCATTATGCAATTAGATACTTAATGAACAAATCAATTACTAATGGCAGAGTCATAAGGTGGTTATTTCTTTTACAAGAATTCAACATTACCATTCTAGATAGGCCTGGAAAACAAAACACAGTAGCGGATTTCCTATCTAGATTCCAAAACATCAAAGATGACACTCCAGTTGAAGACCAATTTCCTGATGAATATCTTTTTGTAATTTCTACTCAAACTCCTTGGTTTGCTGACATTGCTAATTATTTAGTTTCAGGAAAATTTCCTTCAATATTGAATGCAAGAGATAAAAGAAAAATCATTTATGACAGTGCAAAATATTCATGGGTTGCTAATGAGTTGTACAAGACAGGTCCAGATTTGATCATTAGGAGATGTGTTCGGGAAGATGAGATGCCCGAGATTCTCAAAGCATGTCATGATGAACCTTGTGGCGGACACTTTGCTGATAAGAGGACAGCCTATAAGATCCTTCATTTAGGATATTATTGGCCATCCTTGTTTAAAGATGCTAAAGAGTATGTAAAAATATGTGACAGTTGCCAAAGGGTAGGGAAACCTTCTCCTTTAGGTGAGATGCCATTACAACCTCAGGTACATATTGAACCTTTTGAAAAATGGGCTTTCGATTTTGTAGGACCTATTAGTCCTCCATCAAGACAAAAGAGATATATATTAGTTTGCACTGATTATGTTACCAAATGGGTAGAGGCCAAGCCATTACTTTTTGCTAATGAAGCATCTGTAGTCAATTTTATTTTTGAGGATATTTTTACTCGTTTTGGTGTCCCAAGGGAAATTGTTACAGATCAAGGAGCTCAATTTACATCGAGGCTAGTGGAACAAATGATGGAGAGGTACAAAATCAGGCATAGAAAATCTACTCCTTATCATCCACAAGAAAATGGTCAAGTGGAATCTACTAATAAGGTCATTGAAGGAATCCTAACAAAGACTGTTCATTTAAATAGAAGAGATTGGGTAGATAGGCTTCCTGAAGCCTTGTGGGCCTATAGAACTACATGGAGAAACACAAAAGGCCATACTCCTTATGAACTTGTTTATGGAAAGCAAGTTTTGTTTCACATAGAGTTCCAGATTCAAACTTTCAAAATGGCAGTTCAGCTAGGACTTGATTTAACGGAGGCACAAAAGCATAGATTGGAGCAGATTAATGAATTGGATAAGATAAGACAAGATGCAGTTCAGAAAACAAGTCTAGTCCAACAACAAAGGACTAGATGGCATGACAAGTACATCAAAGGAGAAGTTCAAAGAAGGTGACTGGGCTCTCTTGTTTGATTCAAAATTCAAGGATTTTCAAGGTAAATTTCAAACACATTGGCTTGGGCCATATGAAATTGTTAAATTTTTTGACAATGGAGCAGTAAAAATCAGGACAATAGATGAAGAAGAGGTCACTTTTCTTGTGAATGGTCATAGATTGAAGCTGTATCACAAACCACTCTCAAGAGAAGAATTTTTCAAGAAGTTCTAGGAAAACAGTGATGTGAAGTTAATGAAGAAGAATATTTCTTCTTCATCAACTTTATTGAATTTTCTGAAGTCATTTCTTTGAAAAAAAAATAAAAAATAAAGTATAAACATGAAAACCAATCATTGATTGGCATGTTTATACAGAAAAGATAGGGTGAAAATCAGAGTCTTTCTGACACTCTAACTTTTCCATTTTGTTTCTGCAAGCAGATGTTACAAAATCATAAGTTCAGATCCATTTCACTTATGATCCATCTCATTTCATTTCATTCCATTTACTTATCCATCCATACTCCATTTCATTCATTCATTCATACTTCACTTCATTCCATATTTCATTCATCTCATTCCATACTTCATCCACCTCATTTCCATATCAAAATTTAAAGTTTGATGTCTTTCTGAAATTGAATAACACATGTCATGAATTGCAGGCCATTACTTATACTTTTCCATTCCATTTCATAAATTATAATCCATCTCACTCCATCATTCACTTCATACATATCCCATTATACCATATTTCATCATCCATCTTCACTCATTCCATATAATATCCCACTTATATTCCAAACCACTCCATTCCATGATTAAAGTTCTCTACAGGTACATTCTGCAGCTAAACAGATATTCTGCAGCTAATCAGACTTTCCGCAACCAGACAGTCATTCCGCAGCTACAGATCCTGAAGGCACTGATCAACAGACATTTGAATTGCAACAAGATGATCCTGTATATCCATGAACAAGAAAAATCAAGAAGGATTATGAAGACTCACAAAGTAATGATTTCTAGAGGAGAACAAAGAATATAAAGACCACAAAAATCAGATGAAAAGCAAAGGTAAAAAGTTCTGATTATAATGGCATATCATGAAAAACTTTAGTATAGTCTAGTTATGAATCATTCGAAAAGTTGTTTTGATTATTTTTATTGATCATGCCAAATATACCCTCCACAAAACTTTGGATAAAAATCCTTCATTTCAAATCCTATACCCGATCATCATTTAAAAATTTAAGCAGTTAAAATGCTGAAGTGATTGATTTTCTCACGTCACCCAGCCAAATCATTTAATGATGATTTTTGAATCCGTTGCAAAATATCTCCGCGGTCTTTTCACTCATTGATTTGTTTTCTTCACCTCACTTCATTAACTCGTTCCGTAACCACTCCCTATTTCTCCATCCCGTAGCCAACCCTTCATCATGTCATTCTGTAAAACAGAGGTATCTCTATCACCGTGAATTAGAGGTATATCAGTTTGAAGATTGAAGCACTGTCACCAAGAAGCAGATGTATATCAGTTTGAAAGTTGAATTCATTGTCTCCGTGAGCAGAAAGAGTACTAATCTGAAGATTGAAGAAGAAATTATGAGCCTC
Organism: Pinus albicaulis; assembly: GCA_034641835.2. Classification (NCBI taxonomy): domain Eukaryota; kingdom Viridiplantae; phylum Streptophyta; class Pinopsida; order Pinales; family Pinaceae; genus Pinus; species Pinus albicaulis. The sequence goes on from CM076580.1 coordinate 47,291,870, forward strand.
ATCGTGAGAACTGAACCAGTAGGCACAAAATACCTGGAAGGATACCCTCAAAGCAGAGAAATGTTGCAACAAGCAGGATGGCTGCAATTATTTGAAAAATTTAATGGCTTCCACAAAGAAGTTACTAAAACGTTTGCAAGGTCATTCAAAGGAGCCGAGGTTGAAGTTGGAGATATTAAATTCACTGTCACAGAGGTTTTTATTGCAGAAGCAACAAGATTGCCTAGACATGGAGAAAGATGGTTTAAGAACAGAGAATTTCATAATGAATCATGGAAGCAGGTCCTCAAGTCACCAGGTATGGATGTAACTGTGTTTAAAAAGGGAATTCCAAGCTCTGCATTAAAGAATAAATGGAGAAACATGTTGATTATCCTACAAAAATGTATCACTTGTGAAGGTAGATATGGTACTTTCTATGTTTACCATATTAGGTTGATAATGCATTTCCTAGAAGAAGAGCTTAATTTGCCCTATTTCTTCCTTCAAAGTTTAAAAAATATGGCTTCAAGTGTTCAAAGGAGAGTCCAATTCCTAGAAACAACTCTATACCATCATGACTTGGTTAAGATTCTAATTGAACACCATTTAGCCAAAACAAGAGATACTTGGGATAATTTCTTGGTGAGAAATCACTTTGAGGAACCAAAAGAGCCTTCACCTGAACATTAGCCTACAAAGAGAAGCAAAAAATGGAGAGCCTCTAAAATTGAAACTGATAAAGCAATTCAAGAAAGCAGTGAAGAAATAATCTCTGAGAAATGGACTCAAATTAAGAGACAGCTTAAGGAAGAGAGGGTAATCAGAAAATTTGCCACAGAAAAAGGAGAGGGACCATCCCAAACGAGAAGGAGCCATAGACTGAGGGGGAAACCAAGGAACAAAGATTAAACAAACCGGGGTGATAAACATAGAAGATGAAGAAACACCTATTGAAGAAGATGTTGAAGAAGATTTTGATGAAGAAGCCCCTGAAATTGACCCTGCACAGCAAGAAATTTATAACTATGTTGAAACATTGGAAAGGAAAGCTTCAGAGAGTAAAGATAGAACCGCTAGTCCTCCACTGTCCGAAATAGATGTGTTAATAAGAGATAGGTACGAGCTGGAAGTACTTAATAGACATATCAAGACTGAGAATGATATTCTGAAGGAACAAGTTAAACTAAAAACCAGTATGAACTCAACCTTGTCTCTACAAATGGACAGTGGAAAAGGCTAATGAAAATTTGAAAAAGAGGAACAAGAAGTTAATCAGGGCACTTACCAATTTGAGGTTCAAGTTAGTCATCAGGAAGCCCAGAAGACCTTTAACTTCCAGGCAAAGAAAAAGAAGAGGGTTGGATGTTCTTGTAGAAGTCTCTGAGTTTATGGAATAAGTTGCATGAGGACATGCAAGAAGTCAGCAGTGGGGGTATGTTGAGCCCCAAGATTTTTCTTTCTTCCATCATACTTCACTCCATTTTCTTTTGTCCATTGTTATCCCAAGCTCAAATGATCAATGAAATTAGTTAAAATTGCTTTAAGAATGAATATCATGGCTAACTTGCTAAGGTTTGTGATTTTGTCATTGTAATACATTTTGAACTGAAACTAGCTACAGAATGCAGACAAACGTAGCTAGTTTCCAATTTTGCATCTGTCTTAACGTTCAAGCATGTTCCAGGTGTCCTCTCAGGAAAGGCCACACATGGGTGTATTCCACATCATGTCCTCAGCGTTTGTTGCTCACCATGAAGATTGAACGAAATTCTGGACGTGGTTTTGTACGTGGGAACTCACACAAGGAAACATACTCCTAATAGGACAAGGACAGTCCAGATGCCCTTTGTCATTTTACGCTACCACCTTTAGAGTTCTAGTCTGATTTTGATATGAAAAGACAATGATCCCCGTATTATCTCAAGTTCTGTTATGAAGATTTGCTATAAATGTAACTCGGGAAACCGAGAGACAAGTTCTAGATTTTGATTAGATTTCGTGGATTGACTGCTACAGTTCTGAAGTCTGAGAACACTCTATTTTAAGTTATTTTCCTTTAATGAAGAATACAACATTTCTTTGAACGTGTTGAGTTGATCTTGAGCTAGATTTCGTGCTACTCTGGTGGTATAGGGCCCCTGCCTCCTGAGCAGCTTTAACTTTTCAATTTAGATAAGTATCTTAGTTCGTTTTCAAGTTTTTGAAGTTTACGTTCATAGTTAATTTCATTAATCATTACAACTATACTTGTTCTAATAAACTCTTCCAAAAGATAATTTCGATGAATAAGAAATGGATGTAGTGTTATAGATTTTATTTGCAATTCCTTTTGTTCATTATCACAGTTAAACTTACTCTAGTAAACTCTTCCAAGATATCATTATGATGACTAAGGCATAACTGTGATACTGTAGGTTTTAGTTGCTTGTTTACACTACGTAGTATAGCTTACTCTTAAAAATATCTTCCAAAACATCATAACAATGAGTAGGAAATAGCTGTGATGTCTTAGTTTTTAATTGTATTTTCTTTCAGTTTTTATGTTTGTATTCAATTGCATTCCAGGATTGTTCTAACAAGCTCTTCCAAAATACCATTCATGATGAACGAAATAGGCTGTAGAATCCCATAGATTAATTGCATGATAACTTAGTTAGAGCACTCCGGAGGCAAATTTCATTTATTTCATGCTCTGCTATTTCGTTTCAAGTTTGATAATGGCTTTTTAGTTTAGCACTGTTCACTATAGACTAGTAGCACCCTAGTTCAGTTCTAGCTTAGCTCACTGTAAGTTTAGTTGCCATCCATTGCATTTTAAATTGCATTAGTTGTTAAACTTAAATACCAAGGTCTTCATTATTTACAAAACTTCTTTTGTTCCAAACCTATATTAACTCATAATCATCTGGACAGAAGATAGTATCAGTCTAAGGCATGGAGTACTTTTGCAACCTTTTTACCATTTCACAAACAAGCCTTTCCTCAAAGACTATTCTAAAAGGAAATCTATAACTTTTGAATGAGGTTTAATGGTGTTAAAATAAGTTGCAAAATAGAATTAGGAGCTAGTCTTAGAGTAGAGATAGATCTTATGATGTTACAAATGTTCTTTTCCAAATATGTTTCAATAAACCTTTAATCATGGATGAGATGTTGTATCATTATAAGTTGATTGTTTAATTTTTTAGTTAGGAGAAATTTATTCACACTTAGCTGCCCATTTCTCAAGCTCTTCCAAAAAATATTTAATTAATGAATTGGACAAGTTAAGTTCATGTTGTGATTTATTTTCTTGAAGTCATTATCAAGCTTTGTATTTTGCTAAATCATAGTTTAGGTTTGATTCTATTTCAGTATTTTCATTTGTCATTTGTCATCCATAATTTAGGCTTCGCTCTATTTTTGACCAGTAACTTCTTTCCACCAACATTTAGTTCTTTCCCTTGCAAACATAAAACCATAAAAACCCAAAAACATCATAAAATACTAGACACAATGAAGTAAGAGACAATTACCTAGGCACATATAGTGCACCAAACTTCAATAGTTTACCAACCCTGGTTGACAATTAAATGAACTGAATTTAGGAGACTAGGTTGAGCACAAACACTAGGAATTTGTGATTTGTGACTGCGCAAAGGGGTTTGAGGTAACGAAAGCCCTGGTAAGAGAAAATAATAAAGAAGGGTCATAATTTCACATTTTTGGAGATTTTACGATAATATACGATAGTGCTATTTGGAAGGGTTATCACAATAATAATGAGGAGTGAAAAAAGAAAGGAGAGAGGGAGGATCTGTGGTATGCGAAGTGCGATAAGCAGGAAGCTCGAGGAGAGAAAGGGTAGAGACAAAATTTAATGGGGTTTTCAAGAGTTTTGTGAATAAAACAAAGGCGATAGCTACAATAAAAGAAATATGAGAGAAGAAGGAGGGAAATGGAGGCATAACAGAAGTGCTCAGGCATGAAAACAGAGTTGGAAAGTGAAGCGAGACAGCTTGATGAGCTTCTCTGGGACTGTTGATACTTATTCCTGCAAACAAACCCGTAGATTCATGCACATGAAAACAAAAAAAAATGTTTGATAAAAAAGGTGAACGGAAAGCAGTTTTTGGGTCTATGGGGAGGTTTGCCCTCCTCGATATCTATTGACAGAGACGAGAAGGCAGTCTCAATCCACAAATTTTTGGTCTTCCTCTATTCTATTACTCTCATAATAAAATGAAAAACTACAGCAACACACTAAAATTAAAACTAAGAAGCAATGAAACTATCAGAAACTAGCTAACTGTTCAAGAATAAAACTAAATAAATGGTAGAAACAAAACTAGCTAAATGATAGAAAGGAAAGAATGAAAACATCAAAGAAGTTGAGGCACATGGTTTGGGCCCTAAACATGAGCCTAGGTCTGTGGAACTAGATCAATAAAATGTCATCTCTCTATTCATTTCATAAAAAATAATAGTTTGTTACATCCATAAAAGTGTTAACAGGGCGTAATGGCTTTACAACAAAAATTCGAATCCAATGGAATGGAATGGAAGTTGACCCTAATTAGCTCTTGATCAACTTTATTTATCCTAAAGGGAAGCTACCAAGAACTCCCTAAAACATAGTGATTGAGTCCACTTTGACTCCAAGTGAAGTATGGCTTGAGTGCACTTGGTCTTGAGTTGCTTGGCTGCCTCTGGAATTCGAATTTCTAGAGGGGATCTCATGAGGATCCTTTAGATGCCTTTGAGAGTTAAGGAGGGTGGACAACCCCCTTGAATCTCTCCAAGATTTCTCTCTAATTTCTAGGTATTGTGCTAATTTATTATTCAATATTGATCCTCCAGTGGCAGGGAGAAAGTCCCTAAATCATCTCCTTATCTAAATCTGTATAATCTACCAAATATTCTCACGATAGTCTACAAAAATAACCAATATTAGGCAAAATATAAAATTACCTTTAAACCTTTCTAAGAAAATATTGAAGCATAAGAAAACATTATTAAGTGCAGAAGGAGAGATTTGATATATCCTTTTATGTGCATAAGGAAGTTAGATAGGCCTAAGAAAGGTTAGATGTAATGTTCCCAATTTTTAGCCTCAAGCTAAAAGGAAAATTATAGTTAGCAGTATTTTATTTAGCTAAATAAAATGGGCAAGGAGGCCCCATAATCCTTGAGAAGGAAGAATAAAGCAGCTAAATTGAGCACCACATGGTGTGAACTGGATTGGATCATGCTTGATCTAGTCATTTTGACCAAGTCAACATACACTGTCTAGATACAATGTATCTCCTTGGTGGATTGTGCAGTTTTAGAGGAGGCTCCACTTGCATGATCTAGTTGGAAAGTGTGGATGGGACCCATGGTGAGAGGATTTATTTTTCTTTATAAGGAGGAGATGGAAGCCCATTTTCATTATGCTATTGGTTTATCATTTTTGTATGGTATGCTTAGACTTGCATACCGAGGTTGTTTAGCAGGGTTGTAGTGTTCTTAACCACAAGGGTGTTCCATGTCAGGAATCCCTACCACTTCCTCAAGGAAGGAGAGGGTTTCGAGCTCCATTTCCTCATTTCGGCATTTTGCCAAGCTTCCTTCTGCAGGTGCAACGTTTTCCTGTTGGGCAGAAAACGTTGTGTTGCTGGGTGCAGCAACAGAGGAACTCATAGAGTCATTCTTTGGCTTGTTCTTTTGTGGAGAACTTGTATATTCATTAGAGGAGCAGTAGAGGAGACTCCTAGGCTTATTTTCATATCTTTGGCACCTGGCCAAACACTCACCATCTCTCACAGCACAGTCAAGGGCTAGAACTACGTTATTTTATGAAAGCAGTGTTGGGGAGTTCATTTGAGCTCATCAGGAGGAGTTGTTTCTGAGTAAAGGGATCAGCCCTTTTGCTTAGGAGGGAATCATCATTTCATATCTTCTACAACCTCATTCGATATTTTTATTTAGTTGCAGTGACAAGTTAATTGTCACATTGTACATTTTCCGGCATTTCTAGCAATCTTTCCTAGATTGGCTAGAAATCTTGTATTGGAGCCCATTATTCTATTCTTGGGCATTTATTTGTATATTTCAGCCATATTTCATGTGCATGCATCTACAATAGCAGTTACTCTAACATAGACTGTGAAGTCATTGCTTTCCAGCATTTTACACTGTTGCAGCATCTCATGTTTCTATTGTTTTAATCATTGGAGATTGATTCCCATTGCTTGAGAGGCTTGTCCCTCAAGATATTTCTATATAGTGTTGCTGATATATTAATAAACATGATGGCTGTAATATATTTCCATTATTGACATATTCAGATTTGCAGAGTTTCATGATTATGCTCATATGTTGCTGTAGCTCACTCTTTGACGACTTTTTCAAGGTACTGAAGGGAAGGAGATCTATTTACCCTTCCTTGAGGGATTTCTTTGAGCTCAACTTCTGGAAGAGGAGTTTTTAATGAGTTAAAAAGGGTATCCAAGCCCCCTTTCAGATTATTTTTACATTGCCTTCCTTATACAACGTCCTTCTAGACCATATTGCAGAAAATCCTGAAAAAGGAACTTTACAGTGGTATCAGAGCATCAATCTTGGCTCAGCTTGTGTAGCCCCAGATAATATTCCATTAGAAGGAGAAGCTCCTCATGTATAAGAGGAGATTTACATAGAAAACAAGAAAAGAGGAATGACGGAAGAGGACGTTTCCCTTCTTCTTTTCTAGACCCTGGAGGGTATCATTGAAGATCTTCAGGAGATAGAAAGGGAAAATTGCAGGAAGTTTCTAAGAGGGTTTGAAGATGAAGCAAGCCCTAGCTATTATTATGATGGGTGTGAGCATTCAGCTAGACATGTAGATCCATAACGCAGTTCATTTTCCACTTTCACTGCAAGGAGAATGGAGGAAGAAGAAGATGAGTCCAATAGAGGAGCAGCGCTGCAACTCAAAGGTATGGCTCACGGTTGGTGGTTTGAAAATTTTATTTCATGTTATCATGAAAATGTAGAATCATATGATGGATTCACTAAAGGGTTGGTGAGAAAAAATGATGAAAATCACTGTGAATCTCTATGTATCAAAACATCAAACACTTTGCATGCATTGGAGGGAACCATGCAACAAACTCCATGCCATATTTCTGAAGTGGATATAAACATGTATGATGGCTTGCTAAGGACAAGATCCCCATTCTGCGAAGGGCCCTCTTCCATTTGTGAAGTCATGGAGGTACTTCCTTCAAGAGATGACCAAGATCTAGGGTCTCTCCTTGATGATGAGTTAATCTTACTTATTTATGGGGAGGATGAGCATATGAGATCTAACAGCGCTGTCATACTGGGATGAGATCCATCACCACATGGAGGTAAAAAGGGAGCCATTTCTTCCACTAGAGGAGCCCTTGTGTCTTTACAAGGAGTTCCAAGTATTTTAACATGTGGGAACCATGGCACAATTCAAGAGTCATATGTAGCAATTATTGGGGATTGTGAGGTGGAGGAGGAAGAGAAGGATCATCATCAAGGGATGATACACCCTTATCTATGCCAGAAATTTTTTGCACAAGAGAAGAAGACTGTACAACACAGTGAAGGGAGGGACAAATCAGTCCACTCATACATACAGTCCACTTCTGAGCTTGATGTCTCACTATATGGAGGCATTCCACCTGGGAGGCCCCCTGATCTAGAATTGATGAGGGACATATTTTCATATAGTTCACCACTCTTGGATTCTGGAAAGGTGAAGAATTTGGAGGAGTCCAGCACAACACAGAGAGTTTGGGATAGGCTTAAGGAGGAGGGAGACACTCTCTCATTTTCAGTATCACCCACTTTGATCAATTATACTGCGTTGACAGGGTTTGCTGCAGGGATGGAGGATGGCATCTTCATGATGCAGGATGACTGCTCCTCATATTTGGAGAGGAAGAGGATACTTCCTTTGAGGGAGGAATCTTTCATACATAGGATTGAATGGAGGCCACTCATGCTTACTTTGACCCAGCTTGGGAGATTCCTTTTGGATGACAGCTTCTCATGGAAAGCCAACTTTCAAAAGACACCATCACTATTCGAGCATGAGCAGTTGCATGATGGGCATGGAAGTATTTTGGAGGATGACTTTGGCATGGGGGATGTCGAAGTAGTAGGTAGCAACATGAGGGGAGCACCACATTGTAGATTACCATCACTGTCTCTAAGGAGGATAGATCCAGATTGGAGGTCTCAACTCTTACTAAAGCACTCCCAGGATCTAGATGCATGCATGACTCTTGATGACCCAGATAGAGATGATAGGTACATGATTGATGAGATGGTCATCTATACTAATGGTAGGATCTTCTTGACTAGTGCTTCTAGTCTCAAGGAGAAACTATTGCATATAGCACATAAGGACTTCCTAACTATGCACCTTAATGCATACCTTGCTTTGTTAGAGGAGTTTACTTGGGAGGGCATTCAACATGATCTATATCATCATATGGACAGATCCATAGCCCGGATGATTCTAGAGAGGTTGGCATAACCATTTCCCTACTCATTGGAGGTGAGGGAGAGCATTCATATGAGCCATTTCAGCTCAAGGACTAGAGTACATGGTAAAGGAGGTATATGCTCTCATTTTGATTTACCTTTCTTTACTTTATATGGGCAGCTTGATGGGTTGAGGATGATCACACCTCCTTATTCTCCTTATTATGATGTACTTGTGGCCCATTGTAGCAATGGGAGTGGCTATTTTCATGATGGTTTGTGGGGGAAGCCACATACTTCTTGGTGTGCACCATTGGCACCAATTTGTACTTTCATGTTTTCACCTTATGAGATGTTTGTGGCAGCAAACAAGTTGCTAGTAAAGCACTTGCTATCTTTTGTTTTGAGGCAAGCATGGAATGCACTGCACTGGTTCCTCATGTGGAACTTTGATTCACTCTCCGGTTGCCATGTGGCAGCTTGCTTCCATTGTATTTTGCTTCCATATGTTACCAATGTTTGTATACTCATGGGAGGCTTTTTTGGAGAGTGGACTTAGAGTTGAAGATTCCCATTGGGAGTATGATTCTCCCCTTTTCACATGTTGTATGTTTCAGGAGAAACAATGGGCACACCATGATTGCCATGTCACTAGTTTTCTCTTCATATAGGAGGAGCTATTGGGAGAAAATGCGTTTTTGTGGGAGGCATTTCATGGTTGATTCATTTTGTGGGGAGGCTTGGGCCAATTTTGGAGGCCATGAAACTTCATCCCAATATCAGAAACCCCCTCATACTTGTCATAAATGGAGGGAGAAACTACTTGGATGGGAAAATCTAAACCCTCCATTCAGCCCCAACATTTTACATAGATCCGGGGTTGAGGACTACTTTGTGGAGCTACCTAGGATGGCTCATTTCATTTGGATGATTGCATGGGTGAAGGAGTCACTCATTGGGAATAAGAATTCCCATGTTTTTCATCACTCCTACCTTGAGGAGGCCATTGAACAACAAGGATATTTCCACTTACATCTTCTATTATCTCTTGATGTATACTTTGGTTTTACACACTTGGAGAGATACATGGAGGACAGATTTGTTGCATGATTTGTTGAGATATGGTGGGATCTATTGATGAGGAGTCCACAAGAAGAGGAGGAGGAATTTTTCTCTACCTTACAGTTGCTTGAGGACAAGCAACATTTTGAAGGGGGAGGACTGTAATGTTCCCAATTTTTTGCCTCAAGCGAAAAGGAACATTATAGTTAGCAATATTTTATTTAGCTAAATAAAATGGGTAAGGAGGTCCCATAATCCTTGAGAAGGAGGAATAAATTGGCTAAATTGACCACCACATGGTGTGAACCAGATTGGATCATGCTTGATCTATTCATTTTGATCAAGTCAACATACACTGTCTAGATACAATGTATGATCTCCTTGGTGGATTGCGCAGTTTTAGAGGAGGCTCCACTTGCATGAGCTAGGTGGAAAGTGTGGATGGGACCCATGGTTAGAGGAGTTATTTTGCTTTATAAGGAGGAGATGGCAGCCCATTTTCATTATGATATTGGTTTATCATTTTCGTATGGTATGCTTAGAATTACATGCCTCGGTTGTTTAGTAGGGTTGTAGTGTTCTTAAGCACAAGGGTGTTCCCAGTCGGGAATCCCTACCTCTTCCTCAAGGAAGGAGAGGGTTTAGAGCTCCATTTCCTCATTCCAGCATTTGGCCAAGCCTCCTCCTGCAGCTGCAACGTTTTCCTGTTGGGCAGAAAACATTGTGTTGTTGGGTGCAGCAACAGAGGAACTCATAGAGTCATTATTTGGCTTGTTATTTGGTGGAAAGATTTTATATTCATTGGAGGAACAACAGAGGAGGATCCTAGGCTTATTTTTAGATCTTTTGCACCTGGAAAAACACTCACAATCCCTCGCAGCACATTCAAGGGTTGGAACTGCATTATTTTATGCAGGCAGTGTTGGGGAGTTCATTTGAGCTCATCAAGAGGAGTTGTTTCTGAGTAAACGGATCAACCCTTTTGCTTAGATACTCTATCAGAGGAGGGAATCATCATTTCAGATCTACTACAGCCTCATTCCATATTTTTATTTAGTTGCAGTGACAATTTAATTGTCACATTGTACATTTTGCGGCATTTCTAGCAATCTTTCCTAGATTGGCTAGAAATCTTGTATTGGAGCCCATTATTCTATTCTTGGGAATTTATTTGTATATTTAAGCCATATTTCATGTGCATTCATATAAAATAGTAGTTACTCTAACATAGACTGCAAAGTCACTGCTTTCTGGCATTTTACTCTGTTGCAACATCTCATGTTTCTATTGTTTTAATCATTGGAGATTGATTCCCATTGCTTGAGAGGCTTGTCCCTCAAGATATTTCTGTATAGTGTTGCTGATATATTGATAAAAATGATGGCTGTAATATATTTCCCTTATTGACATATTCAGATTTGCAGATTTTCATGATTATGCTCATATGTTGCTGTAGCTCACTCTTTGAGCACTTTTTCAAGGTACTGAAGGGAAGGAGATCTGTTTAACCTTCATTGAGGGATTTCTTTGAGCTCAAATTCTGGAAGAGGAGTTTTTAATGAGTTAAAAAGGGGATCCAAGCCCCCTTTCAGCTTATTTTTACATTTCCTTCCTTATACAGTGTCCTTCTGGACCATATTGCAGAAAATCCTGAAAAAGGAACTTTACAGTGGTATTAGAGCATCAATCTTGGCTCAGCCTGTGTAGCCCCAGATAATATGCCATTATCAGTAGAAGCTCCTCACTTATAAGAGGAGATGTATAGAGAAAAAAAGAAAAGAGGAATGATGGAAGAGGAGGTTTCCCTTCTTCTTTTCTATACCCTGGAGGGTATCATTGAAGATCTTGAGGAGATAGAAAGGGAAAGTTGCAGGAAGTTTTTGAGAGGGTTTGAAGATGAAGCAAGCCCTAACTATTATTATGACGGGTGTGATAATTCAGCCACACATGTATATCCACAGCGTAGCTCATTGCCCACTTGCACTGTAGGGAGAATGGAGGAAGAAGAAGATGAGGCCATTGGAGGAGCAGCGCTGCAACTCAAAGGTATGGCTCACGGTTGGTGGTTTGAAAATTCTATTTCATGTTATCATTAAAATGTAGAATCATATGATGGATTAACTAAAGGGTTGGTAAGAAAAATTGATGAAAATCACTGTGAATCTCTATGTATCAAAACATCAAACACTTTGCATGCATTGGAGGGAACCATGCAACAAACTCCATTCCATATTTATGAAGTGGATATAAACATGTAAGATGACTTGCTAAGGGCAAGATACCCATTTTGTGAAGGGCCCTCTTCCATTTTTCAAGCCATGGAGGTAATTCCTTCAAGAGATGACCAAGATCTAGGGTCTCTCCTTGATGATGAAGCAATCTCACTTATTGATGGGGAGGATGAACATACGAGATCTAACAACGTTGTCATAATGGGAGGAGATCCATCACCACATGGAGGTAAAAAGGGAGCCATTGCTTCCATTAGAGGAGCCCTTATGTCTTTACAAGGAGTTCCAAGAGAAGAATCAAAATCAAGGGATGATACACCCTTATCTATTCCAGAAATGTTTTGCACAAGAGAAGAAGATTGTACAATGTAGTGAACGGAGGGAAAAATCAGACCACTCATACATGTAGTCCACTTCTGAGCTTGATGTCTCACTATATGGAGGCATTCCACCTGGGAGGCCCCTTGATCTAGAGTTGATGAGGGACATATTTTCATATAGTTCACCACTCTTGGATTCGAGAGAGGTGAAGACTTTGGAGGAGTCCAAAACAATGTAGAGGGTTTGGGATAGACTCAAGGAGGAGGGAGAAACTCTCTCGTTTTCAGTATCACCCACTCTCATCAGTTATACTGCGCTGAGAGGGTTTGCTACAGGGTCAGAGGATGGCATCTTCATGATGCAGGATGACTGCTCCTCATATTTGGAGAGGAAGAGGATACTTCCTTTGAGGGAGGACTCTTTCATACATAGGAGTGGATGGAGGCCACTCATGCTTACTTTGACCCAGCTTGGGAGATTCCTTTTGGATGAAAACTTCTCATGGGAAGCCAACTTCCAAAAGACACCATCACTATTCGAGCATGAGAAGCTGCATGATGGGAATATCAGCATTTTGGAGGATGAATTTGGCATGGGGGATGTCGAAGTATTGGGCAGCAACATGAGGGGAGCACCACATTGCAGATTACCAACACTGTCTCTGAGGAGGATAGATCCAGATTGGAGGTCTCAACTCTTAGTAGAGTGCTCCCAGGATCTAAATGCATGCATGACTCTTGATGACCCAGATAGAGATGATAGGTACATGATTGATGAGATGGTCATCTATACAAATGGATGGATCTTCTTGACTAGTGCTTCTAGTCTCAAGGAGAAACTATTGCATACAACACATGAGGACTTCCTAGCTATGCACCTTGATGCATACCTTGCTTTGTTAGAGGAGTTCACTTGGGAGGGAATTCAGCATGATCTATATAAGCATATGGATAGATCCATAGCCCAGATTATTCTAGAGAGGTTGGCACAACCATTTCCCTACTCATTCGAGGTGAGGGAGAGCATTCATATGAACCATTTCAGCTCAAGGACCAGAGTACATGGTAAAGGATGTATATACTCTCATTTTGATTTACCTTTCTTTACTTCATATGGGAAGCTTGATGGGATAAGGATGATCACACCTCCTTATGCTCCTTATTATGATGTTCTTGTGGCCCATTGCAGCAATGGGAGTGGCTATTTTCATGATGGTTTGTGGGGGAAGCCACATACTTCTTGGTGTGCACCATTGGCACCAATTTGTACTTTCATGTTTTCACCTTATGAGATGTTTGTGGCAGAAAAAAAGTGGCTAGTAAAGCACTTGTTATCTTTTTTTTTGAGGCAGGTATGGAATGCACTGCAATGGTTCCTCATGTGAAACTTTGATTCACTCTCCGGTTTCCATGTGGCAACTTGTTTCCATTGTATTTTTCTTCCATATGTTACCAATGTTTGTATACTCATGGGAAGCTTTTCTTGGAGAGTGGGCTTAGAGTTCAAGATGCCCATTGGGAGTATGACTCTCCCCTTTTCACATGTTGTATGTTTCAGGAGAAACAATGGGCACACCATGATTGCCATGTCACTAATTTTCTCTTCATATAGGAGGAGCTATTTGGAGAAAATGCATTTTTGGGGGAGGCATTTCATGGTTGATTCATTTTGTAAGGAGGCTTGGGTCAATTGTGGAGGCCATGAAATTTCAGCCCAATATCAGCAACCCCCTAATAATTATCATAAATGGAGGGAGAAACTACTTGGATGGGAAAATCTAAACCCTCCATTCAGCCCCAACATTTTTCATAGATCCGGGGTCGAGGACTGCTTTTTTGAGCTACCTAGGATGGCTAATTTCATTTGGATGATTGCATGGGTGAAGGATTCACTCATTGGGAATAAGAATTCGCATGTTTTTCATCACTCCTACCTTGAGGAGGCGATTGAACAACAGGGATATTTCCACTTACATATTCTATTATCTCTTGATGTATACTTTGGTTTTACACACTTGGAGAGATACATGGAGGACAGATTTGTTGCACACTTTGTTGAGATATGGTGGGATCTATTAATGAGGAGGCCACAAGAAGAGGAGGAGGAATTTTTCTCTACCTTACAGTTGCTTGAGGAAAAGCAACATTTTGAAATGGGAGGACTGTAATGTTCCCAATTTTTAGCCTCAAGCTAAAAGGAACATTATAGTTAGCATTATTTTATTTAGCTAAATAAAATGGGTAAGGAGGCCCCATAATCCTTGAGAAGGAAGAATAAATCAGCTAAATTGAGCACCACATGGTGTGAACCGATTTGGATCATGCCTAATCTAGCCATTTTGACCAAATCAACATACATTGTCTAGATACAATGTATCTCCTTGGTGGATTGCGCAGTTTTAGAGGAGGCTCTACTTGCATGAGCTAGGTGGCAAGTGTGGATGGGACCCATGGTGAGATGAGTTCTTTTGCTTTATAAGGAGGAGATGGTAGCCCATTTTCGTTATGCTATTGGTTTATCATTTTCATATGGTATGCTTAGACTTGCATACCCGGGTTGTTTAGCACAGTTGTAGTGTTCTTAAGCACAAGGGTGTTCCCGGTCGGGAATCCCTACCTCTTCCTCAAGGAAGGAGAGGGTTTCGAGCTCCATTTCCTCATTCTATAATTTGTCCAAACTTCCTCCTGCAGCTGCAACGTTTTCCTGTCGAGCAGAAAACGTTGTGTTGCTGGGTGCAGCAACAGAGGAACTCATAGAGTCATTCTTTGGCTTGTTCTTTGGTGGAGAGCTTGTCTATTAATTGGAGGAGAAGTAGAGGAGACTCCCGAGATTATTTTCAGATCCTTGGCACTTGGCCAAACACTCACCATCTCTCACAGCGCAGTCAAGGGCTGGAACTGCATTATTTTATGCAGGCAGTGTTGGGGAGTTAATTTGAGCTCATCAGGAGGAGTTGTTTCTGAGTAAAGGGATCAGCCCTTTTGCTTAGATACTATATCAGAGGAGGGAATCATCATTTCAGATCTGCTATAGTCTCATTCCATATTTTGATTTAGTTGCAGTGACAAGTTAATTTTCACATTGTACATTTTCCGGCATTTCTAGCAATCTTTCCTAGATTGGCTAGAAATCTTGTATTGGAGCCCATTCTTCTATTCTTGGGCATTTATTTGCATATTTCAGCCATATTTCATGTGCATGCATCTATAGCAGCAGTTACTCTAAGATAGACTGCGAAGTCACTTCTTTCCAGCATTTTACACTGTTGTAGCATCTCATGTTTCTATTGTTTTAATCATTGGAGATTGATTCCCATTGCTTGAGAGGCTTGTCCCTCAAGATATTTCTGTATAGTGTTGCTGATATATTAATAAGCATGATGGCTGTAATATATTTCCCTTATTGACATATTCTGATTTGCATATTTTCATGATTATGCTCATATGTTGCTGTAGCTCACTCTTTGAGCACTTTTTCAAGTTACTGAAGGGAAGGAGATCTGTTTAACCTTCCTTGAGGGATTTCTTTGAGCTCAACTTCTGGAAGAGGATTTTTTAATGAGTTAAAAAGGGGATCCAAGCCCCCTTTCAGATTATTTTTACATTGCCTTCCTTATACAGCGTCCTTCTGGACCATATTGCAGAAAATCCTCAAAAAGGAGCTTTACAGTGGTATCAGAGCATCAATCTTGGCTCAGCCTGTGTAGGCATAGATAATATGCCATTAGAAGGAGAAGATCCTCACTTATAAGAGGAGATGTACAGAGAAAAAAAGAAAAGAGGAATGACAGAAGAGGAGGTTTCCTTTCTTCTTTTCTAGACCCTAGAGGGTATCATTGAAGATCTTCAGGAGATAGAAAGGGAAAGATGCAAGAAGTTTCTAAGAGGGTTTGAAGATGAATCAAGCCATAGATATTATTATGATGGGTGTGAGCATTCAGCTAGACATGTAGATCCACAGCGCAGTTCATTACCCACTTGCACTGCAGGGAGAATGGAGGAAGAAGAAGATGAGGCCAATGGAGGAGCAGCGCTGCAACTCAAAGGTATGGCTCACAGTTGGTGGTTTGAAAACTATATTTCATGTTATCATGAAAATGTAGAATCATATGATGGATTCACTAAAGGGTTGGTGAGAAAATTTGATGAAATTCATTGTGAATCTCTATGTATCAAAACATCAAACACTTTGCCTGCATTGGAGGTAACCATGCAAAAAACTCCATTCCATATTTCTGAAGTGGATATAAACATGTATGATGGCTTGCTAAGGGCAATATCCCCATTTTTTGAAGGGCCCTCTTCCATTTGTGAAGTCATGGAGGTACTTCCTTCAAGAGATGACCAAGATATAGGGTCTCTCCTTGATGATGAGGTAATCTCACTTATTGATGGGGAGGATGAGCATATGAGATCTAAAAGCGCTGTCATACTGGGAGAAGATCCATCACCACATGGAGGTAAAAAGGGAGCCATTGATTCCATTAGAGGAGCCCTTGTGTCTTTACAAGGAGTTCCAAGTATTTTAACATGTGGGAACCATGGCACAATTCCAGAGTCATATGTCGCAGTTATTGGGGATTGTGAGGCGGAGGAGGAAGAGAAGGATCAACATCAAGGGATGATACACTCTTATCTATGCCAGAAATTTTTTGCACAAGAGAAGAATATTGTACAACACATTGAAGGGAGGGAAAAATCAGTCCACTCATACATACAGTCCACTTCTGAGCTTGATGTATCACTATATGGAGGCATTCCACCTGGGAGGCCCCCTGATCTAGAGTTGATGAGGGACATCTTGTCATATAGTTCACCACTCTTGGATTCCGGAGAGGTGAAGACTTTGGAGGATTCCAACACAATGCAAAGAGTTTGGGATAGGCTCAAGGAGGAGGGAGACACTCTCTCATTTTCAGTATCACCCACTCTCATCAATTATACTACGCTGACAGGGTTTGCTGCAGGGATGGAGGTTGGCATCTTTGAGGATGAATTCTCCTCATATTGGAGAGGAAGAGGATACTTCCTTTGAGGGAGGACTCTTTCATACATAGGAGTGGATGGAGGCCACTCATGCTTAATTTGACCCAGCTTGGGAGATTCCTTTTGGATGACAGCTTCTCATGGGAAGCCAACTTCCAAAAGACACCATCACTATTCGAACATGAGTAGTTGCATGATGGACATGGCAGCATTTTGGAGGATGACATTGGCATGGGGGATTTCGAAGTAGTAGGAAGTAACATGAGGGGAGCACCACATTGCAGATTACCAACGCTGTCTCTAAGGAGGATAGATCCATATTGGAGGTCTCAAATCTTAGTAGAGTACTCCCAATATCTAGATGCATGCATGAATCTTGATGACCCAGATAGAGATGATAGGTACATGATTGATGAGTTGTTCAAATATACTGATGGCATGATCTTCTTGACTAGTGCTTCTAGTCTCAAGGAGAAACTATTTCATATAGCACATGAGGACTTCCTAGCTATGCACCTTGATGCATACCTTGCTTTGTTAGAGGAGTTCACTTGGGAGGGCATTCAACATGATCTATATCAGCATATGGACAGATCCATAGCCCAAATGATTCTAGAGAGGTTGGCACAACCATTTCCCTACTCATTGGAGGTGAGGGAGAGCATTCATATGAGCCATTTCAGCTCAAGGACCAGAGTACATGGTAAGGAGGTATATGCTCTCATTTTGATTTACCTTTCTTTACTTCATATGGGCAGCTTGATGGGCTAAGGATGATCACACCTCCTTATGCTCCTTATTATGATGTACTTGTGGCCCATTGTAGCAATGGGAGTGGCTATTTTCATGATGGTTTGTGGGGGAAGCCACATACTTCTTGGTGTGCACCATTGGCACCAATTTGTACTTTCATGTTTTAACCTTATGAGATGTTTGTGGCAGCAAAAAAGTGGCTAGTAAAGCACTTGTTATCTTTTTTTTTGAGGCAGGTATGGAATGCACTGCATTGGTTCCTCATGTGGAACTTTGATTCACTCTCTGGTTTCGATGTGGCAGCTTGTTTCCATTCTATTTTTCTTCCATATGTTACCAATGTTTTTATACTCATGGGAGGCTTTGTTTGGAGATTGGGCTTAGAGTTGAATATGCCCATTGGGATTATGATTATCCCCTTTTCACATGCTGTATGTTTCAGGAGAAACGATGGGCACACCATGATTTCCATGTCACTACTTTTCTCTTCATATAGGAGGAGCTATTGGGAGAAAATGCGTTTTTCAGGGAGGCATTTCATGGTTGATTCATTTTGTGGGGAGGCTTGGGCCAATTGTGGAGGCCATGAAATTTCAGCCCAATATCAGCAAACCGCTCATACTTATCATAAATGGAGGCAGAAACTACTTGGATGGGAAAATCTAAACCCTCCATTCAGCCCCAACATTTTGGATAGATCCGGGGTTGAGGAATGCTTTGTTAAGCTGCCTAGGATGGCTCATTTCATTTGGATGATTGCATGGGTGAAGGAGTCACTCATTGGGAATAAGAACTCCCATTTTTTACATCACTCTTACCTTGAGGAGGCCATTGAACAACAAGGATATTTCCACTTACATCTTCTATTATCTTTTGATGTATACTTTGGTTTTACACACTTGGAGAGATACATGGAGGACAAATTTATTGCATAATTTGTTGAGATATGGTGGGATCTATTGATGAGGAGGCCACAAGAAGAAGAGTAGGAATTTTTCTCTACCTTACAGTTTCTTGAGGACAAGCAACATTTTGAAGGGGGAGGACTGTAATGTTCCCAATTTTTAGCCTCAAGCTAAAAGGAACATTATAGTTAGAAATATTTTATTTAGCTAAATAAAATGGGTAAGGAGGCCCCATAATCCTTGAGAAGGAAGAATAAAGTAGCTAAATTGAGCACCACAAGGTGTGAACTGGATTGGATCATGCTTGATCTAGTCATTTTGACCAAGTCAACATACACTGTCTAGATACAATGTATCTCCTTGGTGGATTGCGCAGTTTTAGAGGAGGCTCCACTTGCATGAGCTAGGTGGCAAGTGTGGATGGGACCCATGGTGAGAGGAGATCTTTTGCTTTATAAGGAGGAGATGGAAGCCCATTTTCATTATGCTATTGGTTTATCATTTTCGTATGGTATGGTTAGACTTGCATACCTGGGCTGTTTAGCAGGGTTGTAGTGTTCTTAAGCACAAGGGTGTTCCTGGTCGGGAATCCCTACCTCTTCCTCAAGGAAGGAGAGGGTTTTGAGTTCCATTTCCTCATTATTGCATTTTTCCAAGCTTCCTCCTGCAGCTGCAACATTTTCATGTTAGGCAGAAAACATTGTGTTGCTAGGTGCAACAACGGAGGAACTCATAGAGTCATTCTTTGGCTTGTTCTTTGGTGGAGAGCTTGTCTATTTATTAGAGGAGTAGCAGAGGAGACTCTCAAGCTGATTTTCAGATATTTTTCACCTGGCCAAACACTCACCATCTCTCACAGCGCATTCAAGGGCTGGAACTGCGTTATTTTATGCAGGTAGTGTTGGGGAGTTCTTTTGAGCTCATCAGGAGGAGTTGTTTCTGAGTAAAGGGATCAGCCGTTTTACTTAGATAATCTATCAGAGGAGGGAATCATCATTTCATATCTGATACAACCTCATTCCATATTTTGATTTAGTTGCAGTGAACATTTAATTGTCACATTGTACATTTTCTGACATTTCTAGCAATCTTTCCTAGATTGGCTAGAAATCTTGTATTGGAGCCCATTTTTCTATTCTTGGGCATTTATTTGTATATTTCAGCCATATTTCATGTGCATGCATGTATATCAGTAGTTAATCTAAAATATAGTGTGAATTCACTGCTTTCCGACATTTTACACTGTTGCAGCATCTCATGTTTCTATTGTTTTAATCATTGGAGATTGATTCCCATTGCTTGAGAGGCTTGTCCCTCAAGATATTTCTGTATAGTTTTTTTGATATATTAATAAACATGATGGCTGTAATATATTTCCCTTATTGACATATTCATATTTGCAAAGTTTCATGATTATGCTCATATGTTGCTGTAGCTCACTCTTTGAGCAATTTTTCAAGGTATTGAAGGGAAGGAGATCTGTTTAACCTTCCTTGATGGATTTATTTGAGCTCAAATTTTGGAAGAGGAGTTTTTAATGAGTTAAAAAGGGGATCCAAGCCCCATTTCAGCTTATTTTTACATTTCATTCCTTATACAGCATCCTTCTAGCCCATATTGCAGAAAATTTGAAAAAGGAACTTCAGAGTGGTATCAGAGCATCAATATTGGCTCAGCCTATGTAGCCCCAGATAATATGCCATTAGAAGGATAATATCCTCACTTATAAGAGGAGATGTACAGATAAAACAAGAAAACCGGAATGACGGAAGAGGAGGTTTCCCTTCTTCTTTTCTAGACCCTGGAGGTTATCATTGAAGATCTTGAGGAGATAGAAAGGGAAAGTTGTAGGAAGTTTCTAAGAGGGTTTGAAGATGAAGCAAGCCCTAGATATTATTATGATGGGTGTGAGCATTCAGCCAGACATGTAGATCCATAGCGCAATTCATTGCCCACTTGCACTGCAGGGAGAATGGAGGAAGAAGAAGATGAAGCCAATGGAGGAGCAACGCTGCAACTCAAAGGTATGGCTCACGGTTGGTGGTTTGAAAATTATTTTTCATGTTATCATGAAAATTTAGAATCATATGATGGATTCACTAAAGGGTTGGTGAGAAAAATTGATGAAAATCACTGTGAATCTCTATGTATCAAAACATTAAACACTTTGCATGCATTGGAGGGAACCATGCAACAAACTCCATTCCATATTTCTGAAGTGGATATAAATATGTATGATGGCTTGCTAAGGGAAATATCCCCATTGTGTGAAGGGCCCTCTTCCATTTTTGAATTCATGGAGGTACTTCCTTCAAGAGATGACCAAGATCTAGGTTCTCTCCTTGATGATGAGGTAATCTCACTTATTGATGGGGAGGATGAGCATATGAGATCTAACGGCGCTATCATAATGGGAGGAGATCCATCACCACATGAAGGTAAAAAGGGAGCCATTGCTTCCATTAGAGGAGCCCTTGTGTCTTTACAAGGAGTTCCAAGTATTTTAACATGTGGGAACCTTGGAACAACTCCGGAGTCATATGTAGCAGTTATTGGGGATTGTGAGGTGGAGGAGGAAGAGAATGATCAACATCAAGGGATGATACACCCTTATCTATGCCAAAAGTTTTTGTACAAGAGAAGAAGACTGTACAGCGTAGTGAACAGAGGGAAAAATCAGTCCACTCATACATACAGTCCACTTCTGAGCTTGATGTCTCACTCTATGGAGGCATTCCACCTGGGAGGCCCCCTGATCTATAGTTGATGAGGGACATCTTGTCATATAGTTCACCACTCTTGGATTTCGGAGAGGTGAAGACTTTGGAGGAGTCCAGTACAATGCAGAGAGTTTGGGATAGACTCAAGGAGGAGGGAGAAACTCTCTTATTTTCAATATCACCCACTCTCATCAGTTATAATGCACTGACAAGGTTTGATGTAGGGATGGAGGATGGAATATTCATGATCCAGGATGACTGCTCCTCATATTTGGAGAGGAAGAGGATACTTCCTTTGAGGGAGGACTATTTCATACATAGGAGTGGATGGAGGCCACTCATGCTTACTTTGACACAGCTTGGGAGATTCCTTTTGGTTGACAACTTGTCATGGGAAGCCAACTTAAAAAATACACCATCACTATTCGAGCATGAGAAGCCACATGATGGGCATGGAAGCATTTTGGAGGATGATTTTGGCATGGGGGATGTCGAAGTAGTAGGCAGCAACATGAGGGGAGCACCACATTGCAGATTACCAGCGCTATCTCTGAGGAGGATAGATCTAGATTGGAGGTCTCAACTCTTAGTAGAGTACTCCCAGGATCTAGATGCATGCATGCCTCTTGATGACCCAGATAGAGATGATAGGTACATGATTGATGAGATGGTCATCTATACCGATGGCAGTATCTTCTTGACTAGTGCTTCTAGTCTCAAGGAGAAACTATTGCATACAGCACATGAGGACTTCCTAGCTATGCACCTTGATGCATACCTTGCTTTGTTAGAGGAGTTCAATTGGGAAGGCATTCAACGTGATCTATATCAGCATATGGACAGATCAATAGCCTGGATGATTGTAGAGAGGTTGGCACAACCATTTCCCTACTCATTCGAGGTGAGGGAGAGCATTCATATGATCCATTTCAGCTCAAGGACCAGAGTACATGGTAAATGAGGTATATTCTTTCATTTTGATTTACCTTTCTTTACTTCATATGGGAAGCTTGATGGGCTAAGGATGATCACACCTCCTTATGCTCCTTATTATGATGTACTTGTGGCCCATTGCAGCAATGGGAGTGACTATTTTCATGATGGTTTGTGGGGGAAGCCACATACTTCTTGGTGTGCACCATTGGCACCAATTTGTACTTTCATGTTTTCACCTTATGAGATGTTTGTGGCAGCAAACAAGTGGCTAGTAAAGCACTTGTTATCTTTTGTCTTGAGGCAGGTAAGGAATGCACTGCACTGGTTCCTCATGTGGAACTTTGATTCACTCTCCGGTTGCCATGTGGCAGCTTGTTTCCATTGTATTTTTCTTCCATATGTTACCAATGTTTGTATACTCATGGGAGGCTTTGTTTGGAGAGTGGGCATAGAGTTGAAGATGCCCATTGGGAGTATGATTATCCCCTTTTCACATGTTTTATGTTTCAGGAGAAACAATGGGCACACCATGATTGCCATTTCACTACTTTTCTCTTCATATAGGAGGAGCTATTGGGAGAAAATGCATTTTTGGGGGAGGCATTTCATGGTTGATTCATTTTTTGGGGAGGATTGGGCCAATTGTGGAGGCCATTAAATTTCAGCCCAATATCAACAACGCCTTCATACTTATCATAAATGGAGGGAGAAACTACTTGGATGGGAAAATCTAAACCCTCCATTCAACCCCAACATTTTGCATAGATTCGGGGTTGAGGACTGCTTTGTTGAGCTACCTAGGATGGCTCATTTCAACTTGATGATTGCATGGGTGAAGGAATCACTCATTGAGAATAAGAATTCCCATGTTTTTTATCACTCCTACCTTGAGGAAGCCATTGAACAACAAGGATATTTCCACTTACATCTTCTATTATCTCTTGATGTATACTTTGTTTTTACACACTTGGAGAGATACATGGAGGACAGATTTATTGCGTAATTTGATGAGATATGGTGGGATCTATTGATGAGGAGGCCACAAGAAGAGGAGTGGGAATTTTTCTCTACCTTATAGTTGCTTGAGGACAAGCAACATTTTGAAGGGGGAGGACTGTAATGTTCCCAATTTTTAGCCTCAAGCTAAAAGGAACATTATAGTTAGCAGTATTTTATTTAGCTAAATAAATTGGGTAAGGAGGCCCCATAATCCTTGAGAAGGAAGAATAAAGTAGCTAAATTGAGCACCACATGGTGTGAACTGGATTGGATCATGCTTGGTCTAGTCATTTTGACCAAGTCAACATACACTGTCTAGATACAATGTATCTCCTTGGTGGATTGCGTAGTTTTAGAGGAGGCTCCACTTGCATGAGCTAGGTGGCAAGTGTGGATGGGACCCATGGTGAGAGGAGTTCTTTTGCTTTTATAAGGAGGAGATGGCAGCCCATTTTCATTATGCTATTGGTTTATCATTTTTGTATGGTATGCTTAGACTTGCATACCCGGGCTGTTTAGCAGGGTTGTAGTGTTCTTAAGCACAAGGGTGTTCCCGGTCAGGAATACCTACCTCTTACTCAAGGAAGGAGAGGGTTTTGAGCTCCATTTCCTCATTCTTACATTTGGACAAGATTCCTCCTGCAACTGCAACATTTTCCTGTTGGGAAAAAATTGTTGTGTTGCTAGGTGCAGCAACAGAGGAACTCATAGAGTCATTCTTTGGCTTTTTCTTTGGTGGAGAGATTGTATATTCATTGGAGGAGTAGCAGAGGAGACTCCTGGGCTTATTTTCAGATATTTTGCACCTGAAAAAACACTCACCATCTCTCACAGTGCAGTCAAGGGCTGGAACTGCATTATTTTATGCAGGCAGTGTTGGGGAGTTCATTTGAGCTCATCAGGAGGAGTTGTTTCTGAGTAAATGGATTAGCCATTTTGCTTAGATACTCTATCAGAGGAGGGAATCATAACTTTAGATCTCTACAGCGTCATTCCATATTTTTATTTAGTTTCAGTGACAATTTAATTGTCACATTGTACATTTTCCGGCATTTCCAACAATATTTCCTAGATTGGCTAGAAATCTTGTATTGGAGCCCATTCTTCTATTCTTGGGAATTTCTTTGTATATTTAAGCCATATTTTATGTGCATGCATCTACAACAGAAATTAATCTAACATATACTGCAAAGTCACTGCTTTCTGGCATTTTAAACTGTTGCAGCATCTCATGTTTCTATTGTTTTAATCATTGGAGATTGATTTCCATTGCTTGAGAGGCTTGTACGTCAAGATATTTCTCTATAGTGTTGCTGATATATTAATAAACATGATGGCTGTAATATATTTCCCTTCTTCACATATTCAGATTTGCAGAGTTTCATGATTATGGTCATATGTTGCTGTAGCTCACTCTTTGAGCACTTTTTCAAGGTACTAAAGGGAAGTGGATCGTTTTAACCTTCTTTGAGGGATTTCTTTGAGCTCAAATTCTGGAGGAGGAGTGTCTAATGAGTTAAAAAGGGGATCCAAGCCCCCTTTCAGCTTATTTTTACATTTCCTTCCTTATACAGTGTCCTTCTGTACCATATTGCAGAAAATCCTGAAAAAGGAACTTTAGATTAGATGGGCCTTATTTTATGTCTAATTTAGAGGCCCATCATCACCCCCCTACTGAAAATATTTCTCGTTCTCTGAGCAACCTATTAATCCTCCCTGCCTTTTGGTTCTTCTTACATGCTGGCTTATTTCATTTTCTGTTTATTGGCCCATGAGCTGCTCCTCCTGTTAATCTTCTTGCTATTCTTCTTGCAATTATTATTGTAGGTGCTTCATGGAGGTCCTCAGATGCCTTAAGTAAATCTGTTTTGCATGCCAATAGGTGGTGGATCCACCTTTTATTTTATTTTATTTTTTATTTTCTATTTTATTTTTTTAATTGCATGCATAATAAACCCAGAGCTCTTTTTCTGTGAACTGAGTTCACCCTTGGTTACTCCTTTGGCACTCCTTGTCTTCCATTACATGAACTTCTTACTACCCACTTTCTCAAGTCCTTTTCACTTTTATCTTGTTCCTCTTCTTGGGGGAAAATGTGAGGCTAGTTGCTAGATAAGTTTGAGGTTGCTTTGCTACTGATTTTGACATAAAAATATTTCCTTCTCACACTTTTTAATGTTTTATTAAGCTAAAATGGACTCAAAGAAAGGGTTAGATGATTGCATACTTGTGCCTTACCATTGATTTATTTTTGCATGTGATATTGAAGCTGCTGCTAAAGTTGCTACTGAAGCTACATGTGGCGGTCTCGTTGAGGTCCTTTTGGAGCTTCTAAGCACAGGAGGAGAAAGTCCAAGTTTGAATACCTTTGAATAAAGTGTTGACCAAATTTTATTTTTGTTCCAACTTGTTGTTTTTCTGCTTGCAAAGGTTGGAGAGCACTTGCATTCATTAGAAAGAGATACATGCACTAGTACAAAATGGCTAATTAGTTACTAAAAAAATTACTAAAATTTGCATATAAACGACTATTGTTTAGTCGGTGACCAATAGTAGCTAATTTACAGTATCTTATAACGTGACCAAATTTCGGTCATTTTTAGCTTAGTCATTAATTGATTATCTCAATTTTGTTGTCTAGTAGTATATTTGGTCATTAATTTAGTCACTGATTTAGTCATTAATTTAGTCATTGATTTGATAATTAATTTGGTCATTGATTTGGTCATTAATTTGGTCATTGATTTAATCTTTGATTTGGTCATTAATTGTCACAATTAATGACCAAATATACAACAAAATATATTACTAAATGATCACCTGAGAAAAACAATTAATGACCAAAGAAATATGACCAAAAAGTTGGTCGTGTTATAAGATACTGTAAATTAGCTACTAATAGTCATATATATGAAAATTTTAGTCATCGTTTGAAACCAATTAATGAACGAAGAAATATGACTAAATTTTAGTCATGTTATAAGATACTGTAAATTAGCTACTAATAGTCGTATATATGCAAAATTTAGTCATCATTTGTAATCACATATTTATCATTTGCAGTAGTCATTTATTCATTATATAAACAACTAATTTAGTAGTTTATAGTCATTTCATTTAATTTCATTAATAATCATTGTAAATGACTAATTTAATCGTATTTTCATTTTATTTGTGTTCATCATTAATCAATATAAACTACTAATTTAGTAGTTTTAAATTGATTTTTTGTTCATTATTAATCAATACAAATTAATCTGTATGATTTAAAAAATGTCATACAATGTGCATGTTCATATAATATGAAAACACAAAGTCGCATATTTTAATAACAATACTAAACAATATCAAGTGCAACTATAAATAATTTCAACCACATAAATTATATTATATGAAATGTTAAAGTATTACAATATGATTTTCCAACTTAATATTGGTTGGACTACAATTTACACATGAAATGGTGTTTCATCACTTTAAAACATTATCGTTGTGTTTTCAAGGCATTGCAGGTGAATTCACCGACTTTGAAGACTTGACCATCAGTATTTATATGTGTGTCTTATGCGGGATATTGGCTCTAAGAGTATCACCAGACCAATTCTCCTCACTCTTTTTTTTCATTTGTCACTCCAATTTTATAGCTCCCCTCTTTTTTCAATTCATGCTTCTTACCATCAATACTGAGTTCATTTTCTGAAAATAAAATAATATACAATGCAGAGTGTAAAACATGAAAGACAATGAACACTAGAATATAAACTAAATTAGACTATAAATATTTTATACGACATATACCCCAACATCAGCAATGTCAAAGCCATTTTTCCCCATACAAGTACGAAACTCAAAAAAATATTCTTTATTGGGGAGATAATTGCCACTATAATGCGGCCATATAACCTGCATAAACAAAACAAATAAAATGTCACCATATATAGAAAATAACACCTTAGTAACTTATTATTCAACTTTCAAGGAAAGCTTAGGAACAATCATGTCAACTAAGTTATATGCTAAAAATATCAAGCTGTAGATAACTTGTGAAAACAAATAATCTAAGGTGTGATGTGTAATCCTTGTCATTTTCATTTTCTAATGCATGAACTTAGTCAAGTATATAAACAACATGTACTCAAAGAACAACATGAAAGTAACCTTTTTTGATAGTCATGAAAATATTTTAACACAAAATAGCTATAAGGATTCCAATCACTAAAGTATAATACTAATTTCATCTTCAAGCTTTGGTTGTTGTTTAAATGGACATGGTACTAAATATTTCAATTTCATATTTAAAATACAAAACAAAATCAAAAGAAATGTCAAAAATATAATTAAACAATAAAGAGAGGATATCATGGAATGGAAATTTCAATTATAAAAAATTTGTCTACCTATCCACCGATGTCATGTCTGGCATTCCTAAAACATTTGATTGCCAAAAATAACCATGAAGTGAAATAATCACAACATTAAAAACCATAGGAATTCCTACTAGAAACATTTCCAAAGTTGATGGCTTAGGTGTCTAAGCGATCTCTAACAGCGAACGAACCATATCCAAGACGTGATATGCATCATCTCAGTGTCCTTTTTCCAATCACATTTCCTGTAACCTTCCCACAGTAGAGTCAAGTAACAATCAAACAAAGACATTCACATTTTTTTTAATCTTTTATATCTATAAAATTGGAATATGATTTGTTTCATGAACATATTAATTCATATTTAAAGCCTTCCTCACATATGATAAAGTATCAATCAAATAGGACATCAAAATTTTTTACCTCAATGAGGTCCTCAAACAATTTCTATAATATCAATATTTTTCTTGTTGTGATTTATTGGGTAGAAAAAATAACATATCTACAATAGAAAAATGCATATATTACTTATGGTCAAACTTTGTATATGGTGTATTCTTAAGCAGTTTTTTAAGATGTTCCTTTGCCTTTACCAAAGTGAATTGTAGCTTGGTTAAACTATGTATCCTTTGATTCAACATCAATTTCTACAAGATAAATGTCATACATTATTCTTTCCCATTTCTCAACATGCTACATATGATAAATTAAAAGTCACATAAAACCAAGAGAAAACCCTTTTCTAACCAAAACAAACAAACAAACAATGTCTCTAATAAAACTTCATTATAATATTAGAAAATGAAAAGAGAGAGGACCATTTTTTTGTTTGACTTTTCCTATTTTGTTATGAAATTTCTCGAGCTTCAAGAACCAACAAATGTGAGGGAATTCGTAAATGTGAAAAAAATCACGTTGACCTAATTTGTATACTTCTTCAAAATGATGTGAATGATGCCATTTTCGGATGTGGTAAATATCACAGTAAGAAATGACATGTATTCTAATAAATTACATTACAATGACTACCATGGGCCTCCACGGGTTATAGGTCCTCAATATGTTAATCTTGATGATGAAAGAGAGATGGCAATGATAAGTATGGGTGGTCCTAGTTTATATGGTGGATATCTTCAAACCAAGGTCGTCATCTCAATGAACGTAGGTTTTGACATGGTAAACCTGGATCTGGTCTTCAGCCAATTTCATTCCATCATACTTTGCAAGACTCAAGAGGACATAATGGTCCTTCAGCTTATAATAGGGTTTATTTTGAGGTTATAAATAAAGCTTATCCAAAGCAAATGTATTTTTGGGCTCCAAGAGATATGGATAATTTAAATGATAACAATTATATGTTTTTTCCCAAGATTCAAATGTAGGGATACATTTTGTGGATTTTAATAATAAATAGAATGAGAGAAATAATCCATGAGGAGAATATACTGGTCATTGTGATTATGGAAATACTCGGAGATAATAAGACTATTTAGGTTCAAATCAAAGATGGTGTTGATTCTTGTAGCTCCTCAGTTGTTGGTAGTTTTTAAGGTAGGAATTTCAGTTCTTCGAGGGTGGGATCCTTCAGCATAATTTCATCTACCTTGGTCATATCACCCAAAATAAAAATATAGTCAACAAAGAGTAAATACATAAAGTTTAGGGTGATTCCTATTTGTATAGTTGTCAAGCTTATTGTTCTTTTTTACTCTTTTCTAACTCTATTGAGACCACCTACTCTACAATAAAAAATGGCAAAGGAGCCATTATTCATACCTACCCGTGGCCTCTTGTAGGCCTGATAGAAGAATAGACTGATCCATTAATTAGAATTGCACATATATTGAGGAAAGACAATTCATTATCTAGTTAACCAATTTCACATTGAACCCTATATGGATGAGTAGCCCTAAATAAAGCCAGTTTACTCTATCATATGCCTTGGAAAGACAAACTCACTAACATTGCTTGTAATTTTTTGGTTTCATGTTATAAATTCCTTCTTCGGAAACTCCTATTCCATAATGGATTTGTTTCCCAGGAAGGATGCAAAATTTTTCTAATAACATGGAATCAGCTTAGTGGATTTTGACCCTACATGACCAAGGAACTCAGGAGCCTTGGGCGAATCAAAAGTAGCATTATCCAATGAGAATAGTACAGTCTCCAACCTAGAAACATCAAAATTATATATAGTTATAATTCATAATTTCAAATGACCATAGACTATAGCAATCCTTAAATAAATTCAAACTTGAATAAGAACAAACATAAAATTTCACACTACCCTTCAGTAAGTTGTCCTTGATTTAGCAAGAAAGGCTCAGACTTGCATAAATGTTTTAGATTCCCTAGAAGATCAATTTCAACATCTTTCCTGAAATAATAATCTAATATCCAAATCGAAACCATAGTTGAATGGAACAATGGTGCTTTAAGGTCATCTACACAAAAATTTTCCTCCTTAAAATCTCTCACACTGGATGGTATGTCATGCAAAATTAAGAAAAATTCAGGGAAAATTGTTGACTTCTCTAAAAGACATAACAAAAATGCATGGAAGCTTTGTAAAGGAATGCACCTGTAATATTCTTTAATTTCGATTTCAGCCTTTTTCCTAAGTTGAACCTCAATGAGTTGTGAACTCAAAGTTCTTTGGGAAGAATGTTCTTACAGTTGAAATTCATCATTTGCAGTCTTCCCACCTCTGTCACCTCATGAGTATGAATTCTTAAACTCTCTTATGTCATTATCCAAAACATTTCTTTCCTGGACACATGATTTTGCAAATAAAGGCTTTTCTGCAACATAATTCCTTGTCAAAATTTCATCTCTTATACCAACTGACATCCGGTTAGAACTGCAACCTGAAATCAGACCTGCACCTGTTTGTCTATTACTCAGATATTTGAATGGTGGAATATCTGATAGAGCACTCTTAGCATATCGCAGAGGTTGAGCCCTCCCTCCTATTCCCTTGCCAAAAACTCCCTTAGGACTAAGAGTCAAGTGGCCATCATCAGAAGATCTTTGTTTTAAAGGTCTTGGCATAAACTGATTTTCAAATTGAGCCCTATCCATAATCCAAGCATCTTGACTGGTGAATCCACAGTCACATGGTCCCATATCGGGTTTTGGCCCTTTAATCCCACCCATATGTGGAAGTGAACCCGTCTGTGCACCTGCCATGTAAGGTAGCATCACATATCCTCTCACACCATGACCAAGTGGTGTCATAAGTCTCTGACTTTAATGTCCCGTATTGGTACCTCGATAATGGCCTCCTTATCTATGTAGTTCTTGCACAGAATCCTGATGCACTTCCTCTATTTTCTTGGGGCCCTCAAATTTCCTCCTTTGTTTCCATCCATTCCTCCTCAGATCAATCAAATCCTTCAACATGAACCTCAGCCTAGCGGTAATCCCTTGATTATTGGACATTTTTTTCATCCTATCAAAGTAAGCATCAATATGTTCCTTGGCCTTTGAATGGTCAATCATATGACCAATATTGCTCATCAGTTTGCACAAATCTTTAACATTTTCCTCCTCTGGATACTAAATTTCACCAATTTATTTCTTGATGCATGCATGCATAATTATTGCGGTCAACATACTTTCTTTATAAAGCTCACCTATAAACCTTATATTTCCTAGCATTCGTCGTCATGGTGCAGCCTTATTCTCCCATATTTCTTCTACTGAAAGGATTTTTTCACCATGATCTTCTGCTTTCTCAGCCTCAACCTCTTCTCTTTCATCTTTTTCAAATTCTTCCTGACATTTGTTCAAAATAACTTGCTTGAAAACAACCTTCTCATTATCTTCATAAAATTCTAGTATTCCTGTAGTAGGTTGAAAATAGAATTTTTCATACATTTCACAAAAAGTTAGCTCCATCAAGGCTTTGTCAAATATTTGAGATATTATACCATGAAGACATGATGCAGAGTCAATGTTCACTTCTTTGACCTGTTCAAAAAGTTTCTCAAAGTTTTGGGTTGTTAATTTATTAAGGATGCATTTAATTTGTCTTTAGTTCAACTGATCCTCATCAGAAACCTTGCCTACTTCATATCGGTTCTCTGATATATGAATTGTGGGCAGAGAAGGTTGTGGAGGAGGAATCAAACCCTTCTGTGAATCAGAAGCACACTGCCACCTATCAGCATTAGAAATATTTCTCACTAGTCCAACTTGTGGAAGTGGTGCTTGCACATAAGGCCCTCCAGGAAGGATGACATTCATACTCATGTGTTGCACAAGTATTTATTGCAAAGCTAGTATTATAACCTTGGCTAGGTAAAAACACAGTAGAGGAACCACTAAGATTCACAGCCATCCACATATCACAACCATCAGCAAAAGCATCCACCAGCTTGGCCCATTTATCATCATCTAAGCTTGCCATAATGCTCCCACCATGTTCAAGTGGATAATTCCCACTTATATTCCTGCCAAGTCCTCTTATAGTGCTTGCTAATGCATCAACCTCTCCTACATGACTTTCAAGTGCTGGGAATTTCCAATTAATTCAATAGTGTCTAGACAAATTTCAAAATTATTTGATAGATCTTTGCATTGATCCTTTATTTTCAAAAAAAAATCTCTGGAGTACTTTCTGTCTCCTGAACATTCAGTAACTAAAATAGATACTTGATTCATAGGAGCTGAAAGCTCAGTTTCATCTTCCCAGACATCCACTTCTTTTAGGACTTGCTTCTTAGGAACTTTTGAAGAAGTCTTAATCTTGAAAACATCGGTTACTATTTTGGATGGTTTTGGAAGGTTCACATCTTCATCCTTCTCATCTTGAACCTTATAAGAATTATATCAATCCCTGTGGGAGCTACAACATTTTACTTACTAGAAAATTCCTTCTTTTTCTTATTCTTGTTGACAAATACTACCTTGGTAGCATCACCAATATTTGCGACACGATTCTTCGCAGAAACATTGGAAGAAATTTTATTCTCCTTTTTTGTCAATCTAGCTACTAAATCTTGCTTACCT